>OZ019974.1:6096072-6383572 GCA_963970395.1 Ephialtes manifestator | reverse complement strand
TCCTTTAACTTTTATCTCTTTTAAATACTTTATGTGTCGAGTAAGGCTGTGAGTAATTCTAATATTGTGTTATTCGGCGTTTTGTGTCTGGGTCTTACGTTGGGGGCTATACTGCAATATCATGAATATCGTAGCTATTATATCAGATGTTAATAGAACAATTATCTACAGAACATCCGAATATTGAAATGGCTCCCCATGAACGTACAGAATCGCCTAACATCCACTTATATGCAATTAAATCTTATGATACTCCAGTAGAGGAATTGACTGATTGCATGACATAATCATGATGTACAATATTCGATAGGCAAATCACGTCAGCATGTTGATAATTCATCAATCATCCTCTTCTCATAATAATGTCTATTATATAGATACATGAATTCGTCTGGGGCCACAGATGCTCAGGGATGAAAAATGAACATAACAAAATATGATTCCAAAAATGTATATGTAAAAAAAATTTTTTTTTAGTATTTTGACATAAAAATTCTGCATTTTAAAAGCGAATAATTTTCTAATAATAAAAATATGCATATAAATTCCTATAGATATAATTACCAAAAACTTCGTGGAACATCGGTATTGATATTGATAATTATTGATTACAATGCTTATACAAAATTTAATTATCTCATATTTCCAATTAATTTCCAGCGAAGTATCGACAATTGTTTTCAGCAATGATGATTCATGCTAAAAGCATTGTCGTATTGTACGAGATTAATGGATCAGTCAGCACATCGTTAATTAAGCATATGAGGAGCAAGAAATGATGGTGAACAATATAATACAGTAGAAAATCCATAGAATACGCCAGAAATACTTGCATTGTTCGAATGAACATGATATTGTAGAGATAATAATTAATAAACTTTGCTCGAGGGTGTAGCAAATATGTAGCCGAAATTGTAGTATGTATTTAAAACCTTTTTAAACGAAATTTCTATACTTTGTTCCGGGTTCATATTATTACACCTATGCACTACATATTGTATATTAGTTAGTAATTAAATAGCCTGATATTACAACTGTGAACTACGCTCGCGATACTGCTGGATTATTATAGTATAGTAGTCTCGCAGGGTGTGAAACGCGCGCTGCTGTGCACCATAGCTGACGCTGTGGGGCAAATATTTCGATGCATCCCAACGAACTCGACGCTCCCCCGAATTCTCTCAACGAAATACCAGCGAACAATAGACATCCCGGACGTTGCACGTGGATTTTGCCTTCACTGCGAAGTCATCCAAAAGCAATCAACATTTTAATTTTACTTGTATTTCTGTCAGTTTAGTTAATTACCCACTTTTACTGAAATATCACTCTGTTATTAACCCTTCAAAAACTACGATTTTTGCGAATGAAAAAAAAAAAAAAATTCCTGGATGGTGGACGTTTTTCTAAGTTTTCTAATCATTCTGGAAAAGTGATACTTTTTGTGGAATTCATTTTGATAAATCACAATTTGAAATGTAGAATGCATTTCTGTGTAATGAAATTCTAATGATTAATATGTTTTTTTTTTTTCGAATTTTTGGTTTTTTGTTTTTAAAGTTATTTTTTAAATTGTTTTTCTTTTAACGTAAGATGGATGCTAAGATTAAATGGTTGAAAGCATTTATACCACTCAGTTATTATCATTTATTATACAATAATAACATAGACTTTTACTTAAAAAAAAAATATCTCGATTGGTATTAACTTTTCTGAGTCAAAATAATGGGAAAAAATAGCAAAAATCAACAAAAATGTGGAACAGTGTTACTTTTTATAGAAATCACTTTGGTAAATCATCACAAGCCAATGCGTTTTTATCTCATGAATTTAAAATGCACAATGAATTCCTAATAAAATTTCATTGCTTGATAATTTTATTTTATTTAAAAATAAAATTTTTATTTTATAAATAATTTTAATAAAATTAAATGTTTATTTTATAAATAGTTTTAATAAAATTAGATTTTTATTTTATAAATAGTTTTAATAAAATAAAATTTTTATTATATAAATAATTTTGATTAAATTAAATTTTTATTTTATAAATAATTTTGATAAAATTAAATTTTTATTTTATAAATAATTTTGATAAAATAAAATTTTTATTTTATAAATAATTTTAATAAAATAAAATTTTTATTTTATAAATAATTTTAATAAAATAAAATTTTTATTTTATAAATAATTTCAATAAAATAAAATTTTTATTTTATAAATAATTTCAATAAAATAAAATTTTTATTTTATAAATAATTTTAATAAAATTAGATTTTTATTTTATAAATAATTTTAATAAAATAAAATTTTTATTTTATAAATAATTTTAATAAAATTAATTTTTTATTTTATAAATAATTTTAATAAAGTTAAATTTTTATTTTATCAATAATTTTAATAAAATAAAATTTTTGTTTTATAAATAATTTCAATAAAATTAAATTTTTATTTCACAAATAATTTGAATAAAATTAGATTTTTATTTTATAAATAATTTCAATAAAATTAAATTTTTATTTTATAAATGATTTCAATGAAATTAGATTTTTATTTTATAAATAATTTTAATAAAATTAAATGTTTATTTTATAAATAATTTCAATAAAATTAAATTTTTATTTTATAAATAATTTTAACAAAATTAAATTTTTATGAAAATGTATTTAGTATTTATATGAGTTCAGGAAATATTTGTGATGCTATTCTTTAATTTCTGGAGTCAAAATAATTTCCTTAACGAGCAGTATGCTACGAGAAAAGTGTCTCTAGGGATTTCGTGAACGCCTCAGGTTCCAGATTCTCGAGAAATCGCGTACCCGTAACATTCTCCCTGGAGGGTCTTCTATACCCGTGTGTGCTTCTGTCGCACTAATACAGACCTCGACTATTTTCCGGCTATATCAACGTCAGCACAACGTCGTTGGGTGCGAGCGCAACGTTCCGCAACACGTTATGGGAACGTGCCTCGCGAGCCTCATTCAATTTTCTTTGTTGCCGAGTTCACGACATCGCGCTAGTTGAACGGAGCCTTATCCCGGGCATATTAATAGGCAACGGGTATGCTAACCACGTAGAGCGCGCAGGAAAGAGAGACTAACGTGGGTGGGGTACAACTAACCCCAGGCCGTACTCCAGCAGCTAAATAGTTTCTACCACCCACTCTTCCCGTACGTTGGTCCTCGTCGCAGACTTTAATCAAGACTCGTTTCTAATATTCTAACATTATGACAAAAACGCAGCATTGTGCAATATTCTAAGACATATCTTGTGCATATTAAAAAATTCAGCTTATTATTAGTTAATAAACAATTTTTTACATTTTTCACGTAATTTTGTTATTTTATTTTTTGTAAAAATGCAAATATCAAATATATTAATAATCGTTTAATGAACATATTTCCGTACGTTTGGTCTTTGTCGCAGATTTTAATCAAGACTCGTTTCTAATATTCTAACATTATGACAAAAACGCGGCATTGTGCAATATTGTAAGATATATCTTGTGCATATTGAAAAATTCAGCTTATTATTAGTTAATAAACAATTTTTTACATTCTCACATAATTTATTTTGGTATTTTATTTTTTTTGTAAACATGCAAAAATCGAATATGTATATTAATCATAATAACTAAATCATTTACATATTTTCGTATGTTGGTACTCGTCGCAGAATTCAATCAAAACTCGTTTGTAATATCTTAACATTATGACAAAAACGCGGCATTGTGCAATATTCTAAGATATGTCTTGTGCATATTGAAAAATACAGCTTATTATTAGTTAATAAACACTTTTTTACATTTTCACACAATTTTTTTTGTTACTTTATTTTTTGTAAAAATGCAAATATCAAATATACTAATAGTCGTTTAATGAACATATTTCCGTACGTTTGGTCTTTGTCGCAGATTTTAATCAAGACTCGTTTCTAATATCCTAATATTATGACAAAAACGCGGCATTGTGCAATATTGTAAGATATATCTTGTGCATATTGAAAAATTCAGCTTATTATTAGTTAATAAACAATTTTTTACATTCTCACATAATTTATTTTGGTATTTTATTTTTTTGTAAAAATGCAAAAATCAAATATGTATATTAATCATAATAACTAAATCATTTACATATTTTCGTATGTTGGTACTCGTCGCAGAATATAATCAAAACTAGTTTGTAATATCTTAACATTATGACAAAAACGCGGCATTGTGCAATATTCTAAGATATATCTTGTGCATATTTAAAAATTCAGCTTATTATTAGTTAATAAACAATTTTTTACATTTTCACAAAATTTATTTTGTTACTTTATTTTTTGTAAAAATGCAAATATCAAATATATTAATAGTCGTGTAATGAACATATTTCCGTACGTTGGTCCTTGTCGCAGATTTTAATCAAGATTCGTTTCTAATATTCTAACATTATGACAGAAACGCGGCATTGTGCAATATTGTAAGATATATCTTGTGCATATTGAAAAATTCAGCTTATTATTAGTTAATAAACAATTTTTTACATTTTCACAAAATTTATTTTGTTACTTAATTTTTTGTAAAAATGCAAAAATCAAATATGTATATTAATCATAATAACTAAATCATTTACATATTTTCGTATGTTGGTACTCGTCGCAGAATATAATCAAAACTAGTTTGTAATATCTTAACATTATGACAAAAACGCGGCATTGTGCAATATTCTAAGATATATCTTGTGCATATTTAAAAATTCAGCTTATTATTAGTTAATAAACACTTTTTTACATTTTCACACAATTTTTTTTGTTACTTTATTTTTTGTAAAAATGCAAATATCAAATATATTAATAGTCGTTTAATGAACATATTTCCGTACGTTTGGTCTTTGTCGCAGATTTTAATCAAGACTCGTTTCTAATATCCTAATATTATGACAAAAACGCGGCATTGTGCAATATTGTAAGATATATCTTGTACATATTGAAAAATTCAGCTTATTATTAGTTAATAAACAATTTTTTACATTCTCACATAATTTATTTTGGTATTTTATTTTTTTGTAAAAATGCAAAAATCGAATATGTATATTAATCATAATAACTAAATCATTTACTTATTTTCGTATGTTGGTACTCGTCGTAGAATTTAATCAAAACTCGTTTGTAATATCTTAACATTATGACAAAAACGCGGCATTGTGCAATATTCTAAGATATGTCTTGTGCATATTGAAAAATTCAGCTTATTATTAGTTAATAAACACTTTTTTACATTTTCACACAATTTTTTTTGTTACTTTATTTTTTGTAAAAATGCAAATATCAAATATATTAATAGTCGTTTAATGAACATATTTCCGTACGTTTGGTCTTTGTCGCAGATTTTAATCAAGACTCGTTTCTAATATCCTAACATTATGACAAAAACGCGGCATTGTGCAATATTGTAAGATATATCTTGTGCATATTGAAAAATTCAGCTTATTATTAGTTAATAAACAATTTTTTACATTCTCACATAATTTATTTTGGTATTTTAATTTTTTGTAAAAATGCAAAAATCAAATATGTATATTAATCATAATAACTAAATCATTTACATATTTTTGTATGTTGGTACTCGTCGCAGAATATAATCAAAACTAGTTTGTAATATCTTAACATTATGACAAAAACGCGGCATTGTGCAATATTCTAAGATATGTCTTGTGCATATTGAAAAATACAGCTTATTATTAGTTAATAAACACTTTTTTACATTTTCACACAATTTTTTTTGTTACTTTATTTTTTGTAAAAATGCAAATATCAAATATATTAATTATCGTTTAATGAACATATTTCCGTACGTTGGTCCTCGTCGCAGATTTTAATCAAGACTCGTTTCTAATATCCTAACATTATGACAAAAACGCGGCATTGTGCAATATTGTAAGATATATCTTGTGCATATTGAAAAATTCAGCTTATTATTAGTTAATAAATAATTTTTTACATTCTCACATAATTTATTTTGGTATTTTATTTTTTTGTAAAAATGCAAAAATCGAATATGTATATTAATCATAATAACTAAATCATTTACATATTTTCGTATGTTGGTACTCGTCGCAGAATTTAATCAAAACTCGTTTGTAATATCTTAACATTATGACAAAAACGCGGCATTGTGCAATATTCTAAGATATGTCTTGTGCATATTGAAAAATTCAGCTTATTATTAGTTAATAAACACGTTTTTACATTTTCACACAATTTTTTTTGTTACTTTATTTTTTGTAAAAATGCAAATATCAAATATATTAATAGTCGTTTAATGAATATATTTCCGTACGTTGGTCCTCGTCGCAGACTTTAATCAAGACTCGTTTCTAATATCCTAACATTATGACAAAAACGAGCCATTGTGCAATATTCTAAGATATGTGCTGTGCATATTAAAAAATTCAGCTTATTATTAGTTAATAAACACTTTTTTACATTCTCACATAATTTATTTTGTTACTTTATTTTTGGTAGAAGTGCAAAATTCAAATATATTAATAATAATAACTAAATCATTTAACTCGTTTGTAATATCCGAAAATTATGACAAAAACGAGCCATTGTGCAATATTCTAAGATATGTGCTGTGCATATTAAAAAATTCAGCTTATTATTAGTTAATAAACACTTTTTTATATTCTTACATAATTTATTTTGTTACTTTATTTTTGGTAAAAATGCAAGTACCAAATATATTAATAATAACAACTAAATAATTTAATGAATATATTCAAATTTAACGTTAAAAATTAAATAATATGAAAACGATAATTGCAAAATAAATAACACCGTATAAACCACGAATAATTCTTCCGAATTCTTTCAATTAAGTTAAAAATCGAAATAACTTATAATGGAAAATGGAAGAGATAGGCAATATTTAAAATATGGTTTTCAGATGCGGTACAACTTTTAAAAACGAGTAGGGATAAGATTTTCCAAGATTTAGTGTGTGAAAATTCTTTTTGGCTTTAAAAACAAAAAAAAACATCGGAATTCTTCAAATTCAAAACAGAATTTTCTACAAAAATTAGAAAAAATAATGATGTAAAAATGTAGAATATTAGGAAATACATAATAAAAAAAATCACCAAAAAATATTATAAATTAATAAGACAGTTACGTTACAAAAATAAGCAATAGTAAAATTTTTGATAAATTCTCGTTTTAAAATATTTTTTTCATTTTCGTCAAGAAACTCACAATTACAAATATCTAAAATTATCTTGATTCTGAATATACTAGTATAATTCTATCCACAAGTGTAAAATTCCAATGCTTTCTACTGATGGGAAATCCTGCAGCGTTGTTGAAGGCTTAAATATCTTCTTCAGTGTAGCGTCGCATGAATTTAGCTAATACGCTAATCAGCAAGCACAGAGAGGCGTCGGTGTGAGTTCCCTCATCGCATGCATGAGCTCGGAATGCGCGTGCATTCATCGCGTGCATTATAGCGAACGAAGAGGAGACGAGGTTGGCAGACGCGGGCATTCGCTACTGATGCTCGCGTGTGACTATGAATAGAGCGCAAGTTTAAGGCTACTACCACTATTACTAATACTACTCTGCAAGTTTGGCGCCTACTTGCATATGCGGAAGTAGTAGTGACGCGAGATGACAAGACCTTTAACAGATTTTCGCCTAGACTGTTTACCATATATTCTGTATATGTTAACAAGATTGTTAAATCTAACCCAAGAGAAATCTCGACCTATAACCCAAAAACGTCATTAGATTAGTCAGAGAACTTTTATATTTTTTTATATTAAATATTATTTTATTTTCGTTATCCCTAATAGTTTTATTTAATTATTTTCATTCCGTCACAAAATTATATTCCAAAATAAAGTTAAGGGCCTTTTTTGTAAACTTGATTAAATTTTCTTTGAAAATTGGACGAATTCGATTTTCTTTGAAAATTAGGCGAATTTAATTTTCATAGAAAATAGAAAATAATATTTTCATTATTATAAATCAACAATTTAATTTAAAAACTAGTTGAATTTGATTCGGATGGTTTTAATTAATGCCCAAATTGGGTCACTTAACTTATTTTAAAAAATTGTGGAGAATATATGAAAATGAATAAACTATTTTATTTTCAATATTATTTTCATGTATTTTTTAAATTCTACAAATCATTTTGGCACTTCTTGTGGAATGTTTATAGGAATTTTTTAAATTATTATTTAAGTGTAATTTTTTAATAACTTTTATTGTACCTTCCGATATTGCGACGGAATTGATCCTGGTATGTTATAAAAATATTTTTTCTCTTTGTTCCCTGCGGTATTAATGGATTTTTTCTTTTTTTTTTCCTTCATTTAACTGCGAAGCATGCCCGAGAAAGGAAAGCAGTGCGGTAGTGGGTCGTAGAAAAATAATGGAAAATGCTTTTATTAGCTTGCACGAGGGAGATGGAAAGGCAGTGGCCGGGTAACAACCCTCTGGCGAAAAACGCCGGGTAGTAAGCGTCTCTTCTTTCTATCTCGCTTACGTTCGGCGCACCGAGAAGACCACGGCATGTTTTTCCAACTTTTTACGAGAACTCTTCAAGACTGCCGCGTGCGCTCCGCACGCGGATCCGCGGAAAACTGGTGGGCCGTGGAATATAATAGGAAAAAGGCGAAGTGTGTCACGGTACTACTATACGCTTCAACCTGTCAGAGATATGATGTCCTATAGAGGGTGAAGAAGAAGTGGAAAAGGAAATAGGACGATAAAAACAAATAGAATATGGGAATAAAGATAGAAAACGTTTAAAAATTCATACGTGGAAAGCCCGAATAATAACAGAGGCAGTAATGATTATAAACTTTTATGGACGAAAAAGTATTCGCAGAGAGTCATCACTTTTTTTTTCTAATATAGTAAATAGTTTCTAGAAAATTTAAGAATTAAAATTAGTCGTGATAAAAAAAAACTTGGAGAAAAATGACGAATTTGTCATTTTTTATTATTTATTATACAATAATATTGTAGCTGAATAATAACAGGATCAGTAATGATCATAAACTTTTATGGACGAAAAAGCATTTGCAGATGATCAGCAAATTTTTTTTTTTTTTTTTTTTTTTTTTTATAAATATGGTAAATGGTTTCTCCAAAATTTGAGAATTAAAATGAGCGGCGATGAAAAAAAAAACGAAGAAAAATGACGAATTTGTGATTTTTTATTATTTATTCAGCTATGATTAATAATATCATAGCTGAATATTAACAGGATCAGTAATGATCATAAACTTTTATGGACAAAAAAGTATATGCACATGATCAGCAATATTTTTTTTAAAAATAAATATGGTAAATGCTTTCTCCAAAATTTGAGAATTAAAATCAGCGGCGATGAGAAAAAAACTTGAAGAAAATCGACGAATTTGTGATTTAAAAATCCTTCAATTATATTTAATAATTTTTTTTCTCAGATTATGACTATTCTTTTTTTTTTTTTTTTTTTTTTTTTTCAAGACATTTTTTATATTGTAATCCAAACCACTCGTCAATAAAATTAATTGATGCGTTGAGCTTGATATAAACTACTCTAAATATTTTGCACTTATTTATTTTGCTTAAAGAGTGGTAGCTTACTTAATTAACAAAGTTTCAAGATTTACTATAAGAAAAGAGAAAAAAAAATGTTGTAAAATTTTCTCTAGTAAATTTCTGTAAAAGTTGTTTTATTTTTTTTTCTTCCTTATTCTATAGTTTCTTCAACTCGTTTACTCGATTTAACATTGCTTGTCTTTAACCCGCTCTTCAAACTTAAAACTTCGGCTCATATCTGACTGTCTGACTAATGGCGGTCGTCACCACTAGCTCGGAACTTCCTGGCAAAACTCCACCTCTCGTTTTCTAGTTTACGTTCTGTTCCTTCTTCCGCGTTTGCAGAAGTGCGAGTACAGGAGTGCTTCCTTTTTTAGCGTTGGTGCGAAAAGCTAGTCGCCCTCTCGAGGCTTGTACTATGGTTGAAGACGTGTTACTCTCGAGTTTTTACGAGTGGTAACAGTAGGAGAGTAGCAGACACACTGATTCTCTTGTGCCTCAGAGCCACGAGTTAAAATAGCCAAACGAAATAAGGGGTTGGGTTACAGATTTACGAAGCTTTCGGTCTTATTCGGTAGGGTTGCTATGGGCAACTGGAAGAGAAATTGGATAGTTAAGTCCAGCATTTACGAAGATTCGATTTCGAGGAACGAGATTTTACGTTGAGAGATTGATAGTGTAACCGAAGTGGTTTTACGAAATGACTGGAAGTGGAAAAGAGATGGAGTTTGCTTAAATATTATTGATAAATTGTTGGTAAGTTTATTTAAATGAAAAATACACACTGTCCCAAGTTCTCGTAAAATTATACCCGTATATTCTATGTATATAAAAAGAAGTTGGAATATTTTTCTACCTGTCAGACGTCATTATCCCGGCTGAGGGATTCCCGGGATAAGGAACTCCAGAGTTCCCGAGGGATAAAAACTTCCAGAGTTTCTGAGCGACAAGTTTCCGAGGGATACGGAGTTCCCGGGGGATACTGAGTTCCTGGGGGAAACGGAGTTTCCGGGGGGGGGGGGCGGAGTTCCCGAGGGGTACAAAGTTCCTGAGGGATACAGAATACCTGAGGGATACGGAGTTCCTGAGGTATACAAAATACCTAAGGGATACAGAGTTCCTGAGGGATACAGAATACCTGAGGGATACAAAATACCTAAGGGATACAGAATACCTGAGGGATACGGAGTTCCTGAGGGATACAAAATACCTAAGGGATACGGAGTTCCAGAGGGGAATGAAGTTCTCGAGGGATACAGAGTTCCTGAGGGATACAGAATACCTGAGGGATACAAAATACCTAAGGGATACAGAATACCTGAGGGATACGGAGTTCCTGAGGGATACAAAATACCTAAGGGATACGGAGTTCCAGAGGGGAATGAAGTTCCCGAGGGATACTGAGTTCCCGGGGGATGCGGAGTACCCGTGGGATGCGGAGTTCTCGGGGGATACAAGATACCTAAGGGATACAGAGTTCCTGAGGGATACAGAATACCTGAGGGATACAAAATACCTAAGGGATACAAAATACCTGAGGGATACGGAGTTCCAGAGGGGAATGAAGTTCCCGAGGGATACTGAGTTCCCGGGGGATGCGGAGTTTCCGGGGGATGCGGAGTTCTCGGGGGATACTGATTTCCCGAGGGATAGAGTTCCTGAGGGATACAGAGTTCCCGAGGGATGAAATCCTAATTTTTTTGCATTTTAGAGCTACGAGTTTAAATGCTAAAGCGCAATGAGGGTTGCGTTACAGATTGACACAGCGTTCGGTTTTATTCAGTATAGCGCTCCTACGGATGACTGAAAGAGAAATCGGATTGTTAAGTCCAGCATTTACGAAGATTCGATTTCGAGAGACGTCATATTACGTTGAGAAATTGAGAGTGTAAACGAAGCGGTTTTACAAAGTGGCTGGAAGTGGAAAAGAGATAGAGTTTGCTTGAATATTATCGATGAATTATTGGCGAGATCGTTTAAATGAAAAATACACATTGGCTCTCCGGATCGCGAAATTTAGTGCTGGATGTGCACGAATATACACACGTATGTCTATACATGTATATACGACAGGCAGAATGGGCCGAGGCTACAGTTCGGCTGGTTGAAATTAAACTACCGATAACCGGAGCTCTCCGGCGGTGCACGTACTTGGCGCTTATACCTTGTTGGAAAATTAAATTTTCCAGTGGCAGCAGTAGTTGCAGTAGCCCGCAGCAGCAGCATCACGTGGCATATGCACGAGGGCCCATCGCTCCGTGCAGTTTTCATTAAGCGAGTCGCGTCGGGCCACCCATTGGACCTACTCGACCCCGAGGGCTCAAAACGAGAATTACATTGCTGTTAATTCAGTGGTTCTAATTGGCGAGCGAACCAATTTTATTTGACGCTTGGCTTTTTTATTTTGTTTTTTTTTATCCAACAATGCGCGAGCAATGCACTGTACCTTCGTTATTCGGGAGCACGTTGAATATTTTGCACCACCGTCTCTACAAGTAATACATTCACGTCTGTTTGTTATTCCTATCGTGGCATATTTTACCTTCAGTCTCTCAAATTAGAGGAAAAATTCAATGCGCCACATCGTAATTGTGGAAAATGAATGTATCGGTATGGAATTTCATTATTTAACAGGCTATGAAATAAATGCCCCCATTTCCCGAATTACAGCAATTAAGGATTTTACTATTGAAAAACAGAAATTCTTCATGTTTTTATTTTTATTTACGGGAATGGTTGAGAAATCGCAATTAAAAATCATATTATACATAAAAGGATTCAAGATTATTAATTGCACAGTGCCATTTTAAAAAACCGCCAAAAATTCTCGAAGAACAAAATTTAAAAAATTGTTAAAAATCATTTTGTAAATTTTTATACGAAAAAAAACGAAAATAAAAAAAATAGATTCTTTTATTTTGTATATAATAAATTAAAAAATGCCTATGTTACGTAAGAATTGTGAATAACGTCAATGCACTTGGTTGACTGCACTCTATCAACATACTTTGGTGTATAGGTTCCAGTAGCTCCATTTTCTCTCCATTTTTATCTCCCTTCCTATTTTTATTCTTTTTTTAGCCAAGTCGATCTATCAACGAGGTCGAACGTTACTTAACGGCTGGCGCATAGAGGAAAGCGTCTTGTGCAGAACCGAGAAGCGACACGGTAGAGTTGCGCGATGTATCGACACAACGACCTCTCTCCGTCATCTTTTCCTACAAACTCAATTTCTTTTTTTTATCCACTATTATTTGCACGTCGACAACGTCGTCGACGCGACATTCACCGTTATTAAAGTGCTGGGTCACTGCAACTGCTACTATAGATTCGGCAAACGCATATAACCTCGTCTCTCACGAGCTTCAACCTCTGTCCAACTCTCTATCCAAGCAGCATTTCACCTCTTCACACATTATGCACGAATATTTAACCTCATTGTTCGCACTCTGTTGCCTGCGCATACGCATTCAATCAAGTCTACCGTGAAAAATGGGCGAACAACTTTTCAAACCCTCGCAATGTATGATATCAACATTTCAACGACAGACTGTAAATGAAAAAAAGGAAATAATTAATTAACGTTAAATACTACATTTTCCCGGTAATAATGTTTATGCCAATATTTTTCAATGGAAACTTGGATTGTTATTTATTTTTCCAAGGTCAATAAATCAGAATAATTCTTAATGATGATAAAATTATTCCAGCTCATATACCAAAAATAAAATATAAAACACGAATATCTTTATTATTTCTAGATATTATTTCTAAGTTAAAGGAATATAATTATATACAATTTTAGTAATATGTCTGATAGTAATAAATTGTAAATTCATTTGAGAGAAAAAATTCTTCTTTACTAATGTAATTTAAAAAAAAAGATCTGTAATAATTATAATAATTTTAACTTCCAAGGTTAAAAGTTTGATTAACTTAATATCTTATCAATTTATTCATATTCTAATAAATTAAATATTAATGAATTAATTAATAAAAATATAATGATTTAAATTTAATCAAGTTGGATACAATTTTTTTATTTTTTAATAATAATTTTTTATTTAAATTATAGTATAAAGTAGTGATTTTTAATTTAAATATTTCAATCCACATAAAAAATGCGTTTTTGAGAAACAAAAACGTAATTAAAAGTTATTACTTTCTATTATAATACTTAGCATCAACCTAATGTCTTACTATATAAGTAATACTAAAGATAATGAATACAAGAATAAATAAAGGTATAAAAACAAAAAAAATAATTAATGTAAAAATTAATTTAAGCGAAAATCGTTGCGGATCAAAATCTTCTGGAAGTGATTTCGACGTATAAACTGGACCTAACGAAAGCGGCTTTGTCGGATCGAATCGAACTATTACGAACAGCATAGAATGTATGCGAAGTCTATCTATGGCGATCAGATCTCATTATCACGGTCTCCATCTCTCTTCTCACACCGGCGTTACTGTGCCTGCGGCACAGTTTTGTCCCAGTAGCGGTTATCATCCCAGTGGAGTAGAAGTGGTTTGAACAGCGTCATAACCATTGGCACTCGTTCGTGTATTATAAACTCCGAGATATAACGTCACGGGGCTGGTGCGATAAAACCAGTAGCCGGTGCAGTTGCAAGGCGTATCGTATTATGCACCGTCGAGAAGGAAGTCGCAATTGTCAATTGCAATCCATACAAGGAAGCTGTTGTTGTCGACCTAGTCTCGCTTATACTATTTCTCTCAATCAGCTGTAAATTTATTTATTTGCTAAACAGAGAGTATTAATAATAATAATAATAATTAAATATAATAATTATTATCAATATTAATAGCAAATAAATAAATGTACAGCTAATTGAGAGAATAATAACTATTATATTATTATTATTATTATTATGGTTAGTCATCATAGGACAACTTAATCAATGTTGTTTTTTCATGACGGAAGCTTTGGGCTGGTGAAATGTTTTATTTTTGTTTTGTTAATTTTGTTTTCTTAATTTTAATGTTAGTTAAAAAAATTGGCGAGAGACGAATTGAGTTTTCCTTCATTCGTAATAATTTTTATTTCGTTCATGAAAGAAAATATTTCTTTCCTAACTATTATTTATGGATAAAAAGTACTGGATTATTCAATCAGTGTAAATCCACCGTATTTTTATTGCCATCCTCGTTCCCATTCGTGATATGACGTCGTCGCCATGAATCATCTGCTTTTAAAAGTTCATTTCTTCTTTATTACCATCATCCAGAGCTGATGGTAATATAGAAACCCTTGAAGCTGCAACTGGATTGCAGGCTGTAATTGCCGGGCGTAACCAAGGTACAGTCGCCGAGTGCATCGGAGCATCAGAGTGAGTACAGTATAATAGAAATAGGAGCCAGTAGGTACAATACTGTTGCAGCTCGCTTATATCACGCTGTCTCATTTTCAGTAGGGCACGAGGCGCTGAGCCTGCGCCAGCTAATTTTCCAGCAATCAGGCTCACCATTGTGAGCCATGAGAGTGAGAGGATACAGCACCGATGTCACATTGTCGCAAATTATTCCTCACCCTGCGCTCCATGTGCGTTACGCCGTGTCAACCATATACGACACACGTTTACTCATCTTATATGTGGCTTTTGTCCTATTTATCGCCAGAAGAAAATGGCTTTGCTGGGCCAACAAATCTTGTGCTAAAATAGTTACAAAATTGCTAGTGTAACAAATTTTTTGCCAGGCTGACAAATTTTTTGCCAGGCTGACAAATTTTTTGCCAGGCTAACAAATTTTTTGCCAGGCCAACAAATTTTTTGCCAGGTCAACAAATTTTTCGCCAGGCCAACAAATTTTTCGCCAGGTTAACAAATTTTTTGCCAGGCCAACAAATTTTTCGCCAGGCTAACAAATTGTTTGACAGCCTAACAAACTTTTTGCGAGGCTAAGAAATTTTTTGCCAGCCTAACAAACTTTTTGCGAGGCTAAGAAATTTTTTGCCAGCCTAACAAACTTTTTGCGAGGCTAAGAAATTTTTTGCCAGCCTAACAAACTTTTTGCGAGGCTAAGAAATTTTTTGCCAGCCTAACAAACTTTTTGCGAGGCTAAGAAATTTTTTGCAAGGCTAACAAATTTGTTGCCAGGCTAACAAATTTTTTACCCGGTTAAAAAAATGTATGGCAAGCGAAAAAATTTGTTGCCAGGCTAATAAATTATTCTGCTAGGGTAATAAATCTGCCTGCTAGGATAACAAATTTTTTTGCTAAGCTAATAATTTTTTTTTGCTTGGCTAGCGCATAACGCAATATTATCGCTAATTAAACAAAAGATTTGCTGGCTTAGGGAAACCATTTTCTCCACGTAATCATGTATTTTCAAGTAGCCAAGTCCCGAGGGCTCGCGTGTGAATTTTGAATGAAAATACACGAACCCTCTATGCTCTCTCCCCCTTCGTTACGTCGAAACCGCATTACTCGGAGCGGCCCTTTGAGGGTCCTTGTAAGCCCTTAGGCGACGCTTGAATTGTGACAGAAAATTTTCCGGACCCTATACTGTCTGCCAGAAAAGAATTCTTTGTTGAATTCTTCGAAGATTTGCTCAGGATTCTGTGGGGCTTGTGGAGAATGCTGAGGCTCGTTGCATTCGCTGAATTCTTGCGAATTTAGTTCAATTAGCCGACCAACGAGCGCGTGCACCCTTTGAACTCGAGTAACAGCGAGTAGGCTTGTGTAATAAACGCGACGCATCGACTATCGAAGCTAATTTTATGGCTTTACTTTTTTATCCATTTATTTCGATTATCGTAATTTTCACGTCACAAAATATCATTGGCATATAGACAGACAGATAATTTAATTCTAGAATCAATGACATTACCAATACAATAACCAACGAGAAATAATTAATTTAATGAAGAATCGAGAAATATACGATTCGATACAAAATGAATAAAAATCAAAATTCGATTAAATAAAATAACAAAATCAAGAATAAAATGATAATGCAATCGCAGATATAAATATTCTTCGCTCCTGTAGAAAAATGGGTAATAAGAAAATAAAATATTTTCCATTTATGCACAATAATTGATAAAATAAAATAAAACCAAAAATAAAAAAAATTAATAACTGCCTCCTTACTATTAGAAATAAAAACATTTAAACGATATCATTTTACTTTTTTTCTTTTAAACAGAAGTTAATTTAATTTTGGATTTTTCGTAATTTTTGTCTGATAGATAGATATGTTGTAACGAGAATTTTACCCAACGCAGGAAAACCCAAGCTACAACCTTAAATTGTCCATTGTTACTTCTCTTCCTTATTTTTCGTTCCGAAGAACTGGGCGCCAAGCGCTTTCGCGCCGGAAGAGAAGCAACGTTAACAAATGACAATTGCCAGCCCAGGCTTGGCGTCAGCTGCAATACGTAGAGTGGGGGGTAAAACCTACCGAGAGTTCGTGTTACTAATAAATAAATAATTTCAACAGAATTAATTACGGGACTCACAACAATTTAACTTATTTGAAAGATCAACGAATTTAAAGAAACCAATAATTAATAAAAATGTCCTCAAAAAATATATCAAGTAGTGCCACACTCTGATCACTAAATAACTTATAATTCTTTAAATAATTTCCCGACAAACAATAACGAACATTGACACGCACGCACACTCACACACTCTCAAATAAATAATAAACAAGAACCAGGACGATCGCGTATAAAATTACAAAACATTTGAACGCGATAAACGACTCGACCAATGAAATTATTTAACAAAAATATTCAACACGTAATATGGCCTTGAAGTTAAGTCCCTCACGAAAAACAACAGAACGTTATTAACGGAACAACCGAGGGCACAGAAACGGAACACACGCACACACACTTAACACTATGGCTTTTCCGGGACGACGGCTTAAGGGCGATTCGCGCATACGTCTGATTATACTAGAAATAATTATTCACGGAGACTCTAAGTTTCACACAATAATTTTACATTACAAATGGCTCGAAGCCGCCAGCGAAGCACACACCCGTTGACAGAAAATTCGTTATAAAACAACCATACACTACAAATATCTCCAGCGAAATTATTCTCCACGCGGAAAGTGGAGAATAATTTCAAACACGACCGGCACGACCAAACTCTATTTTACAATGATAACACTCGCGATTAAATAAAAGAAACTAATACAATTGAGACACCAGAAAAATAATAAAATAAATCTATGGACCTCACCGGGACGAGAGACGACGAATGAGTTACACCTCGGACAGTTTTCCTCAATGGAGATTCAACGCACTTCCTCGTAACAATAAGTAATATTTGGCGACACGTCCTCCTCGCTCGACGATATCCGTGACAAAAGCCTTGAGTGATCGCGATCGATCTCGCTCGGGAACTTTGCTCCCCACCTTTAGATATTCAAAATAGCGCCAATCGGGGGAAAGCGCTGAAGCGATCTCACGCAGAGACGGGACCTGGCGCCTCGCTAGGCGAATTAACAAATTAGCATAGCTGTTATCGGTGCGCATGAAGGTTTGGTAGCTCGCTATACTACCAACCATGCGTTAGGCCCTTTTCGAGCGAGTAAGCTCGAATATTGCGCGGATATTATGAGATGCAGCCGCTGATCAAAAGTGAATACCTTCCCCATTAGGCGTAGAAAAGATGACTACTACGTTGGTGGAGGCTGTAGTGTAGTAAGGCGAGCTGTTAGCTCGCAAAGTCCTCCGATTTAACTCGGGAAGCCGCCCGGACGCGTACAGGGTGTCAAAATACAATCTCTCTTTTCCTTTCGTCGATAGGTCGTCATACATAAAAAAAATGATAATCGAAAAAAAATTAATAAATAGCCAGAGAAAAAATTCATCGGCTATGGGCGATCAAATGAAACAAAGATCTTCTTGTTTTTCCACGTGGGCCAGTTGAATTATTCAACTGGCCGGGTTCCCTGGCCCACGGTTTTACAAGATGTAATTTTGATTTTTGAATCTGTGAGTATGTGGCGTTCTGCTTTAGTCTGCCATCTAAAGTTAGTGACATTATTTTAATACAACCTGAACTCCAGAAAATCAGGTTAACCTAAAATCACGAGATCAATTATTGCACACATGGCCAGGAAATCCGGCCACCGGGATTGTTGTTAAATAATAATGGATGATATTAAACATTACTCTTTATAAATAAATTTGACTGAAGAGGACCCTGATCAGGGCCAAAACGTACCAAGAAAGAATAAACAAGAAGATCTTTGTTTCATTTGGTCGCCCATAGCTGATGAATTTTTCCTCTGATTATCATTTGCGACCGCAGCCTTAACATATATTATTAATAAATAGCCTATGTTTTCTACTTTGACTCTGCGAGATCGCCCTTGAGTCGAAGAGCGGGGAGGACACCAATTATTGTAACGTGCAATTTTGCGGCGTTACAATGTTTATTAGCTTTTGAGCTATCATGCGCTTCGCGCTACAGTTACTCCTAATTTTAACTTATTCTAACTTATTTTAACTAATCCCTACGTTCCGTTATCTCCGCGCATACTTTTACACTTTTGCATTTTATTTCGTATTTTCTCCACCTATACACTTTTTATTTATACCTGCTTTCTAGAGATCATATCATATTTTAAGTTCCTTCTTTTCTCGATTTAATTACATACTTTGCTACATTGCGTTTCAGTTCTGGTATAGACATAATATTTTTTATTTCTAACGGCATCTTGTTGTACACTTTTAAAACCATCATAGTACAGGTCTCGGTGCCCTACTGTCCTTTTTTGAAGTCAACTCTCGGAAATTCTCATCTCGTTCCTGTGCCCTACCATCTTTATTGTCCTACTACTTTCCTCTTTCAATTTCTCTGCTTCAGTAAGTTTGTGTATAAATAGTATAACATTGTATTCCAGTCTTTCGCTAATATTCATAAAATGCAATCCGTCTAGCATGTCATTTACTCTCGTTTCTCTATTGCACTGTAATATCACACGCATTGTTCTATTTTGTAGTTTTTGTAGAATTTCCAAGTGCGCCTTATTCATATTTATCATTACAGTGCTACAATATTCTAAATGTGGTACAACTATTGTTTTGTAAACCGTACATCGTGTTATTGGTGACAGAAATTTCCCTAGTCAATTAAAAAAACTGATTTTCTTCCCTACTTTAGATACTAGAAATTCTCTATACAGAGTAAAGCTCAGGTTTTGGGTAATTCTTATTCCTAGGTACTTTATTTCTAAAACTCGTTAGAGTATTCCACCATCTCTGTTTAGTACTCTTAGATGGTCACCTTTGCTTTGACCTCGGGTTTTAATCACCACGCATTTGGTTTTTTTGGCGTTAATTTATTTATTTATTTTTGCACAGCCATACTTTAGTTTCGTTTAATTTATTATTTAATTTTCTATTTAATTCATCTGAACTGTTTTCTATTGTATAAATTATCATATCGTCGGCAAATAGTACAATGCTGATGGATAAAAAAAAAAGAACATACCATAACAAGACTGTTTCGTGGTTGAGTCATAAGTGAACGAAAAACGTTGCAGATATTTTTAGAAAAGGAAAAGAATGGCGAGTTTCCGTTATAAAAGATTTTTGTCTGAACGCTTTTACGGTATTGAGAGATTGCGATGATGAAGCGAGCGTGGGAAGGAAAGCTTTTTCGAAGGTTTCGTGACTCACGGCATTCGCATCTCCCGTCGTGAAAAAGCTGTCCCATCGGACGCGCTTCTCTGGAAAGCTTTCAGATATACAGTAATATTTTTTAAAGCTGATAGTTTCATCTGTCTGTGCAGCCACAACTCAACTTTTCTTTCTCTTTCCTCTCAATCCTCTGATCCATTACTATCGTTCATGTACTCTGCAATTTTTTCCTTCACTTATTCCGCCACGAATTCCCGGCTGACGCATTTGCGTTAGCCCAATCGGTATCGAAAAAAAAAACTGTTCCATATGGATCTCTGAAGGATCTATGAAAGATCTATCCGAAAACCCATCTAAAAGTACAGCTCATGAGACAATTTTGTATTAGTGAAAGACTTTCGTTGGCCTAATATATTTTTTAACAGGATAGCAATTTTTTTTATAGCATAACAAATAGCAAAACCAATAATAAATAAAAATGTCCACATAAAATATATCAAGTAGTGCCACACTCTGATCACTAAATAACTTATAATTCTTTAAATAATTTCACGACAAACAATAACGAACATTCACACGCACGCACACTCACACACTCTCAAATAAATAATAAACAAGAACCAGGACGATCGCGTATAAAATTACAAAACACTTAAACGCGATAAACGACTCGACCAATGAAATTATTTAACAAAAATATTCAACACGTAATATGGCCTTGAAGTTAAGTCCCTCACGAAAAAACAACAGAACGTTATTAACGAAAAAACCAAGGGCACACATACGGAACACATCCACACACTTAACACTATGGCTTTTCCGGGACGACGGCTTAAGGGCGATTCGCGCATACGTCTGATTATACTAGAAATAATTATTCACGGAGACTCTAAGTTTCACACAATAATTTTACATTAAAAATGGCTCGAAGCCGCCAGCGAAGCACACACCCGTTGAGAGAAAATTCGTTATAAAACAACCATACACTACAAATATCTTCAACGAAATTATTCTCCATGCGGAGAGTATCCGAAATACCATCTAAAAGTACAGCTCATGAGACAATTCTGTATTAGTGAAAGACTTTCAATGCAAAAAATGGTTTTGCTAGGCCATCAAATATTTTGCTAAAATAGTGACAACATTGCGTTGGTCTAATATATTTTTTACCAGGATAGCAATTTTTTTTGATAGCATAACAAATTTTTCTGCTAGTCTAAAAAAATTTGTTCTGCTGCAACTAAGTATTTTACAAAGTTAAAAAATCTACCTAGTGGGCTAAATAAAATTTCTGTTAAATTAACAATTTTTTTTTTGCTAACGAGGCATAGAACGTAATGTCACTATTTTAATGAAAAAATTGCGGGCTTAGCAACCCGTTTTTTCGACGCCGAGGAAATATTTTCCGGTAACAGTGTCAATATTTATATTTCTAAGTCTAATAAATATATTCATATAAAAATCCTTGTCATCGATTTTTTATCACTCTAAAAATTTTTTCAAATTAGGGACTCGAATTCAATATTGGTAAATTGGAATTATAACGTCCAATAAATGAATGTATTATATTAATAATATGAAAATTGATTAATCAATATTTTTTATGATTTTCGGAATGTCTTTAATCAAGCAATAATAAAAAAAAATTAATAAGCGATTTTCGTGGTATTAACTTTTACTAACTTTTTTACTCACTTTGTTAGACCCTTTAACGCAGGGGAATTATAGTTCCTGGTTTGGTCTGCAATATTGGTTAGGATGAACTTTACGATGCAATCACATACCTGAAACAAGAAAAAAAAAGAATCGGGCGTTAAAAAAGACTGTATAGTTTGGTGTTATGATGTATCTACGAAATACCTATATACGTTGAAGACCCAATGTACGAGTTGAGGTACAGTGTAGGTACTATCAAGTTTGAACGATGTTAAAAGTGCTAAAATGTACGCACTTTCTCTCGGCAAAAGAAGATTAAGCGAGATCGTTGAGACATTAAGTTCTATACAGACCAGCCATGAGCTTCACATTGGTATCTATATGATTCTGGTACTAAATGTGGAAAACAAAAGCTTGTTGATGTCGTTAAGACAGAATTAACTACATCTTTCATAAACGCGAAATAAAAAAAAAGTTATTATTTTTATAAGAAATTTTCTGCTTACGTCCAATTATAATAATTAAATCGGACAATTTTACTAAACAAAAATGTACTGGTCTCAAATATTCAAATGATTTGCGGTTACCAATAAAATTTTCTGTTTGAAACACATAGAATTAAATTTGTTTGGAATTCACTGCAAAACGAAAATTATTATATTTAATTCGAAAAATTTTTTAATAGAAATTTTATATATCTTTACATTTAAAGACATATCGATATTTCCGATATTTAAAAAAAAATCTGTTTTCAAGAAAATTTTGTTTAAACTTTTGAGGTGCATGTATATTTCAATAAATATATTCGTATATATTCCAGGAAATATATCCGTATATGTTTCAAGAAATAAATTCGTTTATATTTCAAGAAATATATTCGTATATATATCAAGAAATATATTGATATATATTTCAAAAAATATATTCGTATATATTTCAAGAAATATATTCGTATATATATCAAGAAATATATTCATATATATTTCAAAAAATATATTCGTATATATTTCAAGAAATATATTCATATATATTTCAAGAAATATATTCATATACACTTCAAGAAATATATTCGTTTATATTTCAAAAAATATATTCGTATATATTTCAGGAAATATATTCGTATATATTTCTGGAAATATATTCGTATATACTTCAGGAAATATATTCATATATATTTCAAGAAATATATTCATATACACTTCAAGAAATATATTCGTATATATTTCAAGAAATATATTCGTATATATTACAGGAAATATATTCGTATATATTTCAGGAAATATATTCGTATATACTTCAGGAAATATATTCGTGTATACTTCAGGAAATATATTCGTATATATTTCAAGGAATATATTCGTATATATTTCAAGAAATATATTCATATATATTTTAATCGATACATTTTTGTTGTTATATCAATCATGTAAATAAAGTAAATTTACACGCCACATAGACGTAGTTATATGACAGTTGAGAAAAATGTGTTTCGGCCAGGTGAAGTTTCCAAAGGAAAAGAGAAGTGTTCGAGGCTCGGGGAAATTTCCGAGGGAGAAAAATTGAATTAGTCAAGGCTTCCTGCCTCTTTCACTCGACATTCGCCTATCAAACACCCACTTCTCACGAAGTGACTGGAAGCGGCGACACTATGCTGCCTCGTTTGAGGACAATTCCTTCTATAGCGACATCCGTCGAGCTAAGAGACTTTGAAGAAAGGGCGAGAAGTAGACACGAGAGATGGCAGCGCCTCCTGGTGTCTATCGGCGATTAAAACGAATTAGTACTGAGTTCCTTTGTTCGTGACGCCCGGATCTTGTGGAAGGAGACGAGAAGCCTTAAGCTTCAGCGTGTCCTGTTTGTAAATTGGCTCTGGAGTGAAAATTAGCGAGGCAAATGTCGACAAGAAAAGAAGAACGGAAACAGCAAAAAAAAAAAAAAAAAAAAAAATCGGGTAGAAGAAAAAGAGTTTCAAAAGATTCAGCCTGAGGCTAAATTCTTGCAGATTATTTTCTCGGAATAATAAAGATAATCGCAACGATCACAAGTTACATTATTCCATTTTAATAACGTTGATTATAAAGTTGGAACCAAATTCGAATTCAAGATTAAAATAAATTCAGGAGTTTATTTTATTTTTTCTTCAACTGCACAAAATCTTTATAGAATCTGTATTGAATAGCTGAAAAAAATGTTAATTTTCAATTAAATTTTATGGTAATCTTCTTGAAAAAAATGGAAAAATACAGTTAAAGTATTAAATTTAATTTTTTTTTTGCATGTATTTAAATTTTCATATATAATTTCATAATCGCTGCAAGTTATTATTTCAAAATCACTACTGCAAAACAAACTGTACTTTGAATTTTGTTTCTTTTAAAAAAATGGGGTTTTACAATTTTGGTTCAAACTAAACTCGGGAGTTAATTTTATTGTTTATTTTTTTTTCTTCAATTACACAAAATCTGTATAGATTTAAATTTAATAAAAATTCTGTATAGATTATTTAATAAAATCGGTATAGATTTAAATTTAATAAAAAATCTGTTGTTGTTAAATAAATAAGTGATAAAATGATTCTAAAACGTGTTGAATTAATTTGTGAAGATAAATGTTTAGATTTCTGTTATATGAGTGTTTATAATATGGTGTAAAAGGATATCAGAGATCATAGTGGCTTTCGAGTCATAATAAGCGCAGATGCCAACATTATTGTGGTCGTGCGCTCGTACCCGGAGACTTTATAGAAACGCAACGAGATTTCCCAACCAGATAGCTCGGGTACAACCGGCTCGAGAATCCCTTGCATTGTGACTAAATTAGGAAGCCACCACGTGTATCCACCTAACCGTGCTTTCCTCGCAATGTAACACATGTATGTTCCTAACACGTGCATCGCGAGATTAAGGCACGCGCTCTGAATAAAAGAATAATACACGAGTGCACGTGGCACGATAATGTAAACATAAATATACACAATGAGGTGACACTGTCGTCATCTTTTTCTATTTTTGTTTTATACTGTTGACTTTTTTATGGCTGTTGCTTCGTGTCGTTTTTATTTTCTCAACGTTTTATGTGTTGACATTCGGCATTTACCCTCAAAGATTATCCGATAAAGTTCAAGAAGAAAATTGTTCAAGGTTAAATTGTTAATGATTTTTTTTTAAGCGTTAACTTTGAGATGGAATTTCAATTTTCTTAAATATGTTGCATTACGATGAAGAAAATGTTGGTGATTTCGTTACTCGAAACTATTTAGGTTCTAAAAGGCTTTTTTTTAAATAATCGCAACCTATTTCCAAGATACGCTAAATTTCATGCCATTTCTGGGTCATTTAAAATTATTATGACCAAGATAGCCACTATAATTTTCCTGAGCTAATTAGATTTTTAATCTACATGGTTTTGTTTTTCTTGGATTAGGATATGAAGCATTCTTTGCCAGTTTCATTATAAAGTGTGATTTTTTTTGTCTTTTGTAGGTTATTTTAAAATTAAGAGAAAAACGAAAAAAATGTTCGAATGAGTGGAGAAAAATATAATTTTTTCGTCCTCTGTAGGTTAAGAATTAGACCTTTATTTTCAAGTTACGCAAAATTCCACGCTATTTCTGGGTTTTGCACAATTTTCATGACCGAAATAGTCACCATAATGTTTTAAATTCAATTTCCCTTGATTTCTGCAAAATCGTATTTAGCACTGAAATAGCACTCACATTTAGATCCTGAATTTCGGCGGCCCAAATTATCTATCGGATGAAAGAAGGAAACGTCGCTCTTCAGAATTTATAGATAATCGTGGAAGAGAAATTCAAATAGCCGGTCTTTGTTACCGATCCAGTAGCTTCACGTAGTTTTAATCGAAACAATTTAGGCACTAAGGCATTTTTTTATTTAATAATTTTTTTATTATATTTTTTAAGTTAAAAAAAACACTAAACAACAACAATGCAACCTAATTTCCAAGATACGCGAAATTCCACGTTATTTCTGGAACTTCCATAATTCTAAATCCAAAATAGATCTTGAATATACATCCTTTTGTTTGTCTTGAATTGGGATATGAAACCAGATTCTTTGCCAGTTTCACTATAAGCTGTGACTTTTTTTTTATCTTCTGTAGGTTATATAAAATTAAAAGTTAATTCTTTGAAAAACAATGCAACCTATTTCTAAGTTACGCAAAAATCCAGGTTAAAAAATCACGCACGCACAGCGCGAATGATTTTTCTGCAAAACTTGACGAGCTCATTTGTGTGCAGGAAACCTTGAGAAAAATACCAGATTAATTTCGAAGCTCGAGTGGTATTTGGGGGATTATTTTTCCCATTCAAATTGTGACCAATGGAATTGCACCATGAGACGAAAATATCGTTCAGACAGTGATTGCCACAATTAAATTCAATCCGTCAATTTGACAGATGGTTAATGCGGCTGAATGATCTTTTGTTTTGTATATATATATATATAACCAACAGACAAAATTATCAGTTTGAAACCATGTAGGTTGTACCACGTGACATCGAATGGTGCAATTCTATTGGTCGAAATTTGGTTGGGAAAAATAATCACTTGTAATATCACAAGAGCTTTGAAATTATCGGATATTTCCTGACAGGTTCGTTGCAAACAAATGAACGAGTCAAGTTTTCCAGGTTAAAAAATCACGAGCGCGTAGCGCGAGTGATTTTTCTGGAAAACTTGACGAGTTTATTTGTTTGCAGGAAACCTGGAGGGAAATATCAGATTAATTTCGAAGCTCGAGTGGTATTCGGGGGATTATTTTTTCTATTCAAATTCCGACAAATGGAATTGCACCATGAGACAAAAAATATCATTCTGACAAGGAAATTTCATAATCAGAACAAAAACCTTTTCGTTCATGTTTAAAGTATTGCAGTTAAATACACAATTGTTATAGACATTTGTATATTGATTCCAGACTGAGGTTTTCGATTTAATCGTATTAACAGGGACATTTCCCTTTACTTTTCCATTAATAGTTTGCAAGGATTCAACTCCAAACCTACTCATATCAAATAAAAATCCTTTGACTGCCACAATAAAATTCAATATGTCAGTTTGACAGATGGTTGACGCGGCTAAATGATTTTTTGTTTTATATATATAACCAACACGCAAAATTATCAAAAAATTATCAGTATAATACCGTGTAGCTTGCCCCACGTGACGTCGAATGGTGCAATTCCATTGGTCGAAATTTGGATGGGAAAAATAATCATCATAATACTTTGAATTCAATCCCATGTACGAGTGCCATTATACTGCCAGCTCTACCTACGAGGTCCAGAACTGGTACTACTTCAGCCGCCAAATCTTGTTGAGTAGCACTGGCCCAGTAACGGTAACCAGAATGGTCCAGTATTGTGCTAACGCTTATGGTCAGTACTGGCTCCGCAATATTGGGTGTGTACTGAATATGTACTGGACTAAGACATATCATGATTGTCCCGATTCTCAGTGCCAAAAGATGGACCGAGGTCAACACACCAAGGCCGTACCAGTACCGGTCCTTCGTAGTCCGCCAGTATTGGGAATTCTGGCATCAGTACAGACCCAAGACTCCGCATTCCCGACTAGAAATCTGGTAGGGCAGCCCTGCCGTCACATTTGGGCCTGATCTGGCATGGATAAGTTTGACCTGATAAGGTGTACCTTATTAGAACCGGATCTGGCATTGGAAAGGTTGCCCTGATAAGGTGCACCTTATTAGGACCGGACCTGGCATAGGGAAGGTTGACCTGATAAGGTATTCCCTATTCAGGTCCGGATCTGGCATAGATAAGGTAGACCTGATAAGATGTACCTTAATAGGACCGGATCTGGCAAAGGGAAGGTTGACCTGATAAGGTGTATCTTATTCAGGGCCAGATCGGGAAATATTAAGGTAGACCTAATAAGGTGTATCTTATTCAGGGCCAGATCGGGAAAAATTAAGGTAGACCTGACAAGGTATTCCATATTCAGGTTCAGACCTGGCATAGATAAGGTAGACCTGATCGAAATATTGGCGGAATTAAGAATATCATTTATAAAATCAAAATGTCGCATTCAATATGTTTTTAATTTTAAACCCGTCATTTTGAATTTACAAATTTTAAGTTCAAATTCCTAATTAGTTACGTTAAAAACTGAACTATTATTTAAATAAATAATAAATTGAACTATTATGGAAATACTGTACGAGATATCCACATAGTCGGTTTGGTCTAGTGGTTAGCGTGCTCGGTTAGGTAGTTAGGTAAATAGGTAGGTCCCGTAGGTCTTAGGTTCAAATCCCGCGTGCATCACTTCCCGAATGATGTTACGAAAAACCGTATCTGAAGACGACTTGTTTTTTTTTTTTTTGTAATATTAATAGAGTATTATTGTTCATATTGCGGCATAATACGCGGAAATTAATAATTAATTTTTTTATTTAATATAAAGATAAGTATATGTATTTATATATCTATGATTATATTTATCAGGCCCTTAAATGGTTATTTTTATCAGGTCCTTATGTGGTAAACTTGAACTGGCCCTGATGTGCCAAAGCGTTACAATTCCAATCAGGGCCGTATAAGGTAGCCAGACAGGGGCCTTGGATTTAGAATCCGGTTACCAGGTCCGGCCCTGATATTCCCCATAACTGATTTTCTAGTCGGGATTAGGGCTGTTCAAAAAAACATAATTTTCTTATAATCGGTTGCTCCTGAAATGCTGTATTGATTATCACAAAAAAAATGTTTTCGCGAAAACTGGCAGTTGTGCGACGATATTAAGTACTGCCGCATCAGGGCCAAAAATCATGAAAAGCGGCGATTTTTATAATTTTTTTTTTTACGCGGTGAAGCGCTCATGGAGATTGTGGTTGCTTTCGATAGACTATGAAATTGTGTAAAGGCAGAGACATGTTCGATAATGTTTAGTACTGCCGCATCGACATTGAAGTTACCAAAATCAAAAAATGAAATCCTTTAAAACATTGAAATATTCGTCTGCTCATCGACTATTTCGTGCGATTTCAAATGAAAAAATGGCTCTTGAAACGGGAGTCATGTATGATCATAATCGTGATGATGATAAGCGATTTTCGAATTTTGGGAAACTGCGATATCAATGCGGCAGTACTAAATTTGATCAAACAGGACTCCCGTTTCATGAGCTATTTTGTCATTTGAAGACGCGCGAAATAGTCGATGAGCAGATGAATATCTCAATGTTTTAAAGGATTTCATTTTTTATTTTATTAACTTCAATGTCGATGCGGCAGTACTAAACATTATCGAACATGTTTCTGCCTTTACACAATTTCATAGTTTATCGAAGGCAACCACAATCTTCATGAGCGTTGCACCAAATTAAAACAAATTTCTAAAAATCGCTGTTTTTAATGAATTTTGGCCTTGATGCGGCAGTACTTAATATCATCGCACAACTCCCAGCTTTCGCGAAAACATTTTTTTCGTGATAATCAATACAGCATTTCAGTAGCAACCGATTATAAAGAAATTATGTTTTTTTGAACAGCCCTACTCCGCATGTCTGCAGTTCGTACTTGGGATTCCCCTTCCTTTCCGCGCAATCTTATTTCCCAAAAGTGACTCGTGCAAACCAACAAGAAATTACTTTTATGGAAAAAAAAACAAACGAACAAATATCCAAAGTTTCTCCAGCAGGTATAAAAATGAAAACACGTTTTCCGCCAACAGCACGTAGTGTCGTCAGTATTTGCTTCTCTAAATCGCATGTACAGAGAATATCCCTCGCTTCTGTTCTACCAGTATAGTAATAGTCGTAAGAGAATAAAGTTGCAGAAGGGTGCAGAAACATGGTGCAAGTGCGGGCTGTCTAGAGCGGGCCACCCACCGATGTGGCCACACGTGCACACCGTTGAAAATTCGGAAGGAGAGGAGAGGAAGAAGCGCAGCAGCCTCGAATTGCTGCTGGTACACGAGGGACAGGCGTAGAAGTGAGCTGCACGAACTGTTCAGAAGCAAGTGAGGCATGAAGGAAGGAAAGCAAGCAAGCAAGAGAGAGAGAAGATATCTTCTACCGGCTCGTCGACAATCTCTCTGGTACGGACGGGCCTCGCTTCACGGATTCGGACCCGACGGACTGGAATCTCGACCCGCGTGTGTCTCCGCAACCAAAGGACGTGGAAGGACGAAGGAACGAAAGGCAAGGATGTTAGTATTATCGCAAACAGGTGAAAGAGAGACGTACATACGGACGCGGAAGCAAGAGAGAAAATTCCTCTCACACAACTTCGCAGTCCTAGCGCAGGAACAGATAAGGAGTTTTGTGAGTGAGGCTCGGGCAAAGCTGAGAAAGACAGTAAACCGATGACACGTGGCTCGGGCGCACGACGTGCGACTATACGCCCCGAGAGTCGTTCCTGTCTGCTAGATACCCACTTCGTCTCCTTTCTCCATCACCTTGGCGAGCATACCCTTCCCGCGAAATCCCACTATCATGCCTGTCGCTCACAGTCACGCTCCTCTTACTCTCAACCTCAATCGTTCCCACTTCTACCGCTGGAGAATCTTCTCGCTAAAGAAATTTCGCAGATTTATGGGTACGTGCGAGAAACGAGTACGATTTTTCCATCTACGTCTTGATACATTAGGGCGGATATCTGGTAGATTTTACTAGGGGGGTAAATAGATTTTTAACTTACACCATTTTTTTTGTTTCCTTACACGGAAAAAAAACATTACACGGAGAAAAAAGGTTAGTTGGGACAACTCTCATTTTATGAGTTTGCCATAATTGAGTTCCTAGAACGATTCATTTAGAGCCTATAACCATATTGTGAGTTGAGACAACGAATAAGTGGTTGTCTCAACTCATAAATGCGTGGTTATATGGACTAAAGAAAAGTGAGTTAGTACAACCACTTTTTGAGAGTACCCAACTCATTTTTTTTCTCCGTGTAGTTGCCATAACCAAGATTATTCTATTTATCTTACAACTCAAATGGTAATACCAACGATTCGAATGGTAATACCGACGATTCGAATGGTAGTCCCAACTATCCGAGTGGTTGTCCCAACGATTGGATTAGTTAACCTAACTAATCTCGCGAGAACTAATCGTGAATAGTTGAAGTTACTATTCGATACGATTGAGGCAACTAATTTTTTAGACATTGTGTACAGCAAATCGAAAACGTAGTTGCCGGAACCAAACATTTCTTTCCGTATATGGAGGAAACTTTGTTTTCGTGAAATATGTTTTTTTGTTGAGGTTTGAGGTACTCAGAATGATTCAAAATGACGAGAAAAGTGATTTGTACGAAATGGGGGTGTGTGTGTAGATTTTCTTGTAAGCACGATAACTATCTTAATTTTCGATGTATCTTCTTCAAATTTGGTACGGAAGTGGGTTATCATGCAACTGTGTTTGGGCATTTACTTGGCGCAAATCGGTTGGGAAATTCAAATTTTACGGCAGTTTGGAAATGTTGAAAAAAATAGTTTTCACGCTATAACTTTTGTAAATTAAGAAATGTCGGGATGATATTTTGTACGCAAATGGAGTAACATTAAAACATGATCTGTACAAAATTTGGCGAGAATCGATAGAGTGATTCTAATTTTATTGCCATTTGAATTGTTTTTTTTTTCAAATGTCTGGAAATAATTAAACTCTTGTAAATTCTGAGATTTCCGGCTGCAATTTTGGACGTGATTTTACGATTATTGATTATCAATGATGAATTTAGTAAAGAAAAACGGTCAATATCGATTTCGCTGCATAAAAAAGAATAAAATCCCATCGTGAAAAAAAATTTTTAGAAATTGTTTACAGATTTAGTTAAAATTTGGTTCACATATGGAGAATCATCAAACAAGGTTTGAGTAAAAATTTGATGCAGATCTATCCCCAGCCGTTCAAATTTTATGGCACTTTAACCTTTTACTACAAAATTGAGAAAAATCGGTTAAGCTGTTGAAATTTCCCAACACTTTAAATTTTTAGAAAAATGTCTAGAGCATAAACAAGGCTGCAAAGTAGAGCCTGGCAATTTCTACCCAATTCTTAATTACATTTATTTTTTATTTTTATATTTTTCTTACTTAAAGAATATTTATATTAAAAAGTTATGGTTACAAAAAATAAAGCTGCAAATTGCTAAAAAAATGTCCGAATGAGTGAAGAGAAATATAACTGTAAAAAATAGCTGACGGAGTTTCACATTCAAATGTTAGTACCAAATCATCAGATTGAACTTCTGATAGATTTTCCCAGGCTGAACAGATTTGTAACCTACAAACTTTCTTTCGTATCTTTGAATATGAAGGATTCTCTATCAAGCGTCTATTATGATTTTTTAAATTTTTTACTACGCTGAATATTAATTTTTTGAACATGTCAAATCTCTGTCCTCGAGTTTTATATGACACTTTTGATTCAGTGTTCGTAGTTTTGTCACGTTATACAGCGCTCGATAATTTATCGTAAAGACAGAAATTTATTCACTTAGTAAACTTTCTCGTTCTACGTTAGTTTTTCACTGACTGCGGGTGTCTCTCCGATCGAACCGATGTTCCAGGGCACGTCCCTCGCCTGCAAAGTTTCGACATCACCCAGTGTGCAGAGTTTTAAGTTTCTTTTTGTGTGTATCGACCGTCGGTAACTATCTAACTCGTCTACGCAACGCTGTACTAGCGAAGAGATAAACCGATATAACGCGCGTGGTTTGGGTTCACGAGGAAAAGAATCACCAACTATTGTCGAGTAGAGAACGTGACGCAAATCTAACTGAACGTGACATGCGTTATTTCTTTCCACGCTTGTAACTTACGACGTTTGTATTTTTTTTTCTTTTCTCTCAAGTTTTTTACACTCTACAAAATCTTTTGAACTAAGTCTAGCTAAATTTGTCCAGTCAACTACATTTTTTAAAAATAAATAAAAATGTTTATTTATTGGATAGGGTTAACTTTTTTTCTTCCTAGTATATTGAAGAAAAAATGGGTAAACATTTTGATTTAAAAAATATAGATATAGATTTTTAGATAACTTTGATTTTCGTGATTTAAAAAAAATCTATTTTTATACTTAAAAGTATTGTTCTGCTTTAATTAAAAAATTCGAATAATTTTTTATTTGATCTAATAGGGTTATTATAAAATCAATAAAAAATAAAAGGGATGTAATTTTATTCAGTTTTTACAGTACTTTGTATTAAATCATATAAAAATTACGAAATTTTATGTATTTCTTAAAAATTTTACTAGACTCTTAGTATTAAATTTAATATATCAGTTCATGAATAAAATTTCCGGTAATGCAAATTTGTAAATATTTTTGACAATGTGGGTCTAAATAAATTACATTTCACCCATGTTGACTTTGAATTAATATTATTTCAACATCCACCAATTGCACTTAAAACAAATACAAAAAGATTTACAATTCAAAAACAAGAGCAAGTTTTTAAGTATAAAACATATATCGACTTAAATTCCGAAAGCATGCACGCATAGTGGACTATTTATCGCTTTGACGAACGATACATATGGTGCATAGCGAGTTAGGGTTCATTTTTTTTTTCCTACGAAGGGCTGCTACGTGTCCAGAGAAGCCGGGTTTGCGTGCAGGCAATAGGAGGACCACGTACAAGCCGGCACGTCATAGTGTGGCAACAAGCAACGTTAGTGGGGTTGGCTCGTCAGAACGAAAGGGAAAAAGAGTGAGTGGCGAAAAAAAAGCATACAAACGACGACTGAGAAGGAATGAACACGTCAGAGAACGGTTGCCAACATGGCATGGCCAACAGAGGCACCGACAATGGTAGTCAGAATGCACTGTGGCGTCGGGATGTCGTAGTAAACACCATAAACTTTTTTTTGTCTGATTTGACTTCTCTTTCATTTATTTTTTTTTTTGCCTCCTCATAGAGTTAGTTAGTTAAGGGATCTTTCCAGTGTGAAAAAAAAATCGATTTTTTTTTTCGTCTTATCCATTAGTATATACGGTCAAAAACATCCTCTCAAATTTTTAAAGCGAAATTCGAAATACTTCGCTGGCATACTTTATAGACCTGGCATCGCCGATTAGTCGTAAGTGCCCAATTTAGGTATATGAAATTTCTACACTCGAAACTTTAAACGCGTTTTTCTCGAAACGACATTTTTCAAAACGGTGGACATTCTCCAGGGAACAGTTTTCAAGCGATCGTTTTCAAATTTTAGGAGAACATTCTTCACGCTACTCTCTATCGTGCTATGGAAGCTTTTTTTAAAAATCTTCCCATTTTTTTAAAAGAAAAACTGTCGAAAAAAGTAGAACCTTGCACATTGCTTCCTCATTATTTTTCGCTTTTTACAAAGCTCCCTCTGTGAGGAAGCAGTATGTTATTCAATTTTGGCTTCCTCATAGAGGAAGCTTTGTAAAAAGCGAAAAATAATGAGGAAGCAATGTGCAAGGTTCTACTTTGCATCTTTTTTTTTTATACCTTGTGTCTCTTTTGCAGAGGTGTTTTATACAGCTATAAATCACCTCTGCAAACACCGTTACATCTAATTTTGATTAGATACAAATTTTTGTCGTACTTTCTCAACTTTTCCGGAAGTTATAGCGAAAATCTACATTTTTTTTTAAATGAAAAATGGTGTAAAATCCGAACGACTTTACCGATCATCACCAAATTTGGTACATGGCATTTCTGAATGTTATTTTTCGTCTGTACAAAATTTCTGTTCATTTGTTGAAATTCGACGTAATTTAGATCAAAATCTATTTTTTTCGAAAAATTCAAAATTCTATAAAATCCGAACCGCTTTACCGATTTCGTCGAAATTCAATACCATACAACATTGAACGTATCTTCAGTTATGAAGAACTATTTAGCCAAATCGGCGAACTTTTACGAAAGTTAGAGCGACCACGTCCTTTTTTCAACAAATTAAAATCAACATAAAATCTTAATGACTTCACATATTTTGGCAAAAATCACAACATTCAAAGAGGGGCAGCTACTCTACTTGCGTGCCAAATTTGAGCCGGATCGCTCGAACGGTTACCGAGTGAGAGGAGATTGAATTTTCGAAGCCCAGCACACACACACACACACATACATACATACGGACATTTTTTCTAAACCACTTTTCTCGACGTTTTAGGTGATTCTAAGCATACTGACATGAAAATCTCGAAAAAAAAAAATTTCATGAAAACAAAGCTTCCTCTATGAGGAAGCAAAAACGGCAATCTAACCTAAAATCGGTACTTTTTGTTCAAATCGCCGCCATTTTGTCAATTTTGATTTAAAAAAAAACCTCCATAGCGCGATAGCCAATCGCATACTAATTAATAATCCATTGTTTTTTTAATTTTTTTTAGATCAAAGTTGCGACCCCTAGGGTGTCCACCATGAGGCTATCTTTTTTATCAACATTATTTTCAATAATTAAAAAAATATATTTAAACAATAAAAATCGTCTTATAAAATTTTTTTTCTGTCATTCATGATTACCTTAATATGTCATAAAAATGTCAGATTGATCGGCGTATAGTAACCGTCCAAAAAAAATCGTGAAAATAGGCTGTTTTTCGGGCCGCCACACTGGAAAGATCCCTTAAGGGGAGGGAGTCAGGTCAAAAAAATTGATTTTGCAAATTCAATATCATCTAAATCTTATTGCATATAAAAATGGCCAACGCACTATATTGTTGGTACTCGATGAAAGGATTTTTTACTGTCGTCTGACTTGCATATGCTTTTCAATATTATCTTAAGCAAAGTTCTTAGGTTTTCCATTCTGCGCATGATTCAGATCAAACTACTAGACAGATTGAAATAGTTGACGTCTCATTTTCTTCTTCATGAAAAGATACACCGGCTAAATGGAGCAAATGTTAATAAATGGTACTATTTTTTAAGTGACATAATTATTAATAAATAAATGTTATGTTATTTTCTAAATCAGTGATTAACTTTGCTTTCAAAATGAAAAAAAAATAGTTTGCTCCATTTAGCCGATGTATCTTTTTATGAAGAAGAAAATGAGATGTCAACCATTCCAATCTGCCTAGTAGTTTGGTCTGAATCATGCGCAGAATGGAAAATCTAAGAACTTTGCTTAAGAAAATATTGAAAATCATATGCAAGTCAGGCGACAGTAAAAAATTCTTTCATCGAGTACCAACAATATAGTGCATTGGGCATATTTAAATGCAATAGGATTTGGATGATATTGAATTTCCAAAATCAATTTTTTTTACCTGACTCCCTCCCCTTAATAAGTTTATTAGCTTTTAGCTATCATGAGTTTCGCGCTACAATTTCGATTTATTTATCTTAATCTATCTTAATTTTAAGTTACATCATTTCTGCACATTCACCTTGCTCCACGTCTCTTTCACATCTCATGACACTTTTTCACATTCACACACATACACCATCAGTTAACAAACTCTTCTTCACACCTTATTTCTCCATACACATTATCTTATATTTTCTACGCACCTCTTTTCCTCGATTTTCTTACATATTTTGCCAGGGTTCGTTTGAATTCTTGTATCGTTCTTATATTTTTTATTTCCGTTGTCATTTTCTTATATAATTTCAATCCGTCGTAATACATATCTCTACGTCCTACCGTCGTTTTTCTGAACTCTATTCTTATGTGGTCGGCATCCCGCTCCTATTTCCTACCATCTTTATTTTTTTATTACTCTCCTCTTTTAACTTGTCTACTTCAATGAGTTTATGTATGAATAGTATCACATTATATTTAAGTCTTTGTGATATATTCATAAACTGCAATGCCTCTAGAATGTCATTTATTCTCGTCCCCATAAAGAAGCTTTATGTTCGTGAAACTTTGTTTTTTTTTTAGATTTTCATGTTAGGACACTCAAAATGGTCCAAAACGTCGAGAAAAGTGATTTGTATGAAATGTCTGTATGTGTGTGTGTCCGCAGTCATCAAGATATCAGCCTGAAATTTGGTACACAAGTAAAGTGCGGATAGACAAAGGCTAAATTCAAATTTGGCGCAAATCCGCCAAGTGGTTAAAAAATTATGACATTTTGAATTTTTTCTAGAATCACTTATCACGCTCTAGCTTTCGCATTTTTCAAGATATTGGACTCAAATTTGGTCCAAGAATGAACTATTATAGACTGATAATTTGTATCAAATTTTATGAAAATCGATTGAAGCATTCAAATTTTATGGAATTTTGAATTTTTCGAATTTTATTAAAAATTAGTATTTTTGTTCTTATACGAGTTTAGGTGTTAAATATTGGTTCAGAAGTACAATGAGTTAAAAAAATATAGAAAAAAATTATGCATTTAATAAGAACTATCAAGTGATAACTTTGTTAATTCGTAGTTTATGAGAAAATTTCGTTCTGGGTTTCGATTTATTTTTAAAAAAAGACTGATTTTTTGCTTAAATTCAACTTATATTAACTGCACTATTATTTTAGTAAGTCATTATTAAAGGGCAATCTCGGAAAAATTGCTAATACAAAAAGAAGTCTAAATTAATTTTACAGTCTCGAAAAAAATCTGTAAAATAATTAGGTTACTGCACTATTATTTTAATAAGTCATTATTTAACTCTTATTATATATTGGAAACTTGAAATACGTTAAAACAAAAGTTCTTTGTGTTCCGAATGAATTTATCCGTAAAATATTGCAGTCACATCGAAAAATCGTGAAAATCGTTTAGATGTCAAGCGTCCTTGACCGTGTTCCTTGAACGAGCTGAGATCCTAGAGAATCTCCTAACCGTTTTTCGAGCTCAAGAGGAAACTCGAAGAGTCGAGGCTCGACGAGGGGCGTTTTTCGTACGGCATTGCGACTCTCGAGAATGCTCTTTGGTCCGCGCTCGTTGGCTATGTGTGCTTCAGTAGCAATCAAAAAGCGGGACGTTCGCCAAGCCAGTCGAGATGCTGCTGCTCTTCTCGAATACGAATGTCGTCGAGGGGGTTGAGCCTGGGGCGACAAATTAGGCCGAACCGGACGGACGCGCCAACGGCGATTCGAGGACACTTCTTGCCGTCGACGAGCCACGTGACCGTGTGGAAAACCTTCGTTCCCTATCACCTCGACTTTTTTTTTAAATTTCCTTTTCTCTTTATTTCCACTTATTGCTGGAAAAAAAGTGCACTTCGAAATAAATTCGAAATAATTCTGTTAGTCGTGGCAACTATTTAGGTGAAAAATATTAATAGACTATTGATGTCACTATTATTATAGGTACATTAACTAATCAATGGTAATAAACTTTAAACACATTAACACAGGAATTTTTAAATGTTAATAAAAAAAATTCTGGAATTATTTGGAAAAGTCGAATTCTGTTGCAGATTTTTTTTTCCAACATGTATCCATACAAAAAAATTGAAAGAGTCGATTAGTCGATTTCTAAAAGGTACCATTTTTACAATATTTTTATTTATAAAACAGACATTTTTTTTCGATCCCGAAAAAATTGAAATTCATTATTTTGAGGATGAAATAATTCATGTTGCTATAAAAATACTCACATGAAATAACAATTAATATTTGTTACTCTATCAGTTAAATCTTTTTAAAAGTTAATCTAAAATTCAGAAAAAATTTGAGAAAGTTGAATACTATTAGAGATTTTTTAGTTAAAAAAAATGCATTCATACGTAAAAATTAGAAGAGTTATTTGTTCAAATCCGCAATTTTCACAATATTTTTATTTACATCCATAGAAAAAAATTGAAAGAGTCGATTTTTCAAAGTTACCATTTTTACAATATTTTTATTTATAAAACAGAATTTTTTTTTTCGATCCAGAAAATATTGAAATTCATTATTTTGAGGATGAAATAATTCATGTTGCTATAAAAATACTCACATGAAATAACAATTAATATTTGTTACTCTATCAGTTAAATCTTTTTAAAAGTTAATCTAAAATTCAGGAAAAATTTGAGAAAATTGAATACTATTAGAGATTTTTTAGTTTAAAAAAATGCATTCATACGTAAAAATTAGAAGAGATATTTTTTCAAATCCGCAATTTTCACAATATTTTTATTTACATCCATACAAAAAAATTGAAAGAGTCGATTTTTTAAAGTTACCATTTTTACAATATTTTTATTTATAAAACAGAATTTTTTTTTCGATCCAGAAAAAATTGAAATTCATTATTTTGAGGATGAAATAATTCATGTTGCTATAAAAATACTCACATGAAATAACAATTAATATTTGTTACTCTATCAGTTAAATCTTTTTAAAAGTTAATCTAAAATTCAGGAAAAATTTGAGAAAGTTGAATACTATTAGAGATTTTTTAGTTTAAAAAAAGCATTCATACGTAAAAATTAGAAGAGTTATTTTTTCAAATCCGCAATTTTCACAATATTTTTATTTACATCCATACAAAAAAATTGAAAGAGTCGATTTTTTTAAAGTTACCATTTATACAATATTTTTATTTATAAAACAGACATTTTTTTTTCGATCCAGAAAAAATTAAAATTCATTATTTTGAGGATGAAATAATTCATGTTGCTATAAAAATACTCACATGAAATAACAATTAATATTTGTTACTCTATCAGTTAAATCTTTTAAAAAGTTAATCTAAAATTCAGGAAAAATTTGAGAAAATTGAATACTATTAGAGATTTTATAGTTAAAAAAAAATGCATTCATACGTAAAAATTAGAAGAGTTATTTTTTCAAATCCGCAATTTTCACAATATTTTTATTTACATCCATACAAAAAAATTGAAAGAGTCGATTTTTCAAAGTTACCATTTTTACAATATTTTTATTTATAAAACAGAAATTTTTTTTCGATCCAGAAAATATTGAAATTCATTATTTTGAGGATGAAATAATTCATGTTGCTATAAAAATACTCACATGAAATAACAATTAATATTTGTTACTCTATCAGTTAAATCTTTTTAAAAGTTAATCTAAAATTCAACAAAAATTTGAGAAAGTTGAATACTATTAAAGATTTTTTAGTTTAAAAAAATGCATTCATACGTAAAAATTAGAAGAGGTATTTTTTCAAATCCGCAATTTTCACAATATTTTTATTTACATCCATACAAAAAAATTGAAAGAGTCGATTTTTTAAAGTTACCATTTTTACAATATTTTTATTTATAAAACAGACATTTTTTTTTCGATCCAGAAAAAATTGAAATTCATTATTTTGAGGATGAAATAATTCATGTTGCTATAAAAATACTCACATGAAATAACAATTAATATTTGTTACTCTATCAGTTAAATCTTTTTAAAAGTTAATCTAAAATTCAGGAAAAATTTGAGAAAGTTGAATACTATTAGAGATTTTTTAGTTTAAAAAAATGCATTCATACGTAAAAATTAGAAGAGTTATTTTTTCAAATCCGCAATTTTCACAATATTTTTATTTACAACAATGTCAAACATTGAAAAAAGAATTGTCCGAAAAAAAAAATTAAAATTGATTATGTTGGATGAAATAATTGATATTACTATAAAAAATGTTCACAGGAAATAACATTTAATATTTGTCACTTGTTCTTAATGTTAGCTAGAACTATAACGATTATGTGAGTCTACAACAAAATTCTCTTCGTGTGGATAAAGCTGGTAAGGATAATAAAAAGCGCTATAACAGCGCGAATATTTCATGTACTTTTATTCAAGGGTTTGAAAGACGTGAAAATTAGCCTGTAGTGGGAAGCATGTTGCAGAGTAGAAGCCGGTGTTACCTGACAGCACACACGACGAAATGATGGCTTGTGTAACTGCTGCCTTTCCGGAGCAAGAACACCGGAGACAATCTCGTGTCTGCTGCATAAGACATTTATGATAATTTCTGCACCCACTACAGCATTAACCATCACTTCTACGGCAAGAAACATGGCAAACTTCTCGAGTTTTCGAGCCACGAAAGTCTTTTTAGCACGTAACTATTACTTTAGTATTGTATGTAAAAGAAAATTTATTTATTCCTGCTAAATAATTCACCCGTAATTATTCATCGCCTTAATAAAAATAAAAAAAATCGTGTATGATTTAAATGCGATAAATTTATTCCGTTTCGGGATAATAGTTAATTTTACTATAGAGTGAAGAGGAAAAAAAAAGATGACGAAGTGGCAAACGATTTTGTGCAAGCACCGTTGAATTTTATAGCAAAGGTTGTGACAGCCGTCGAATTTACAGCACGGTAGCACCTGTGAAGGAGGATTAATCGGTTACGTCGTGCGGGGCAAAGTCGTATCGACATGTTCCGGAACCGAGACGAACGAGGATATTTATTGGGCAAGCACATCAGGCGGGCGCGTGTCGACTTCGCGAATACCCGTCGAGCTCGAAGGAGACGAATGTACGAGGAATCGTGATTTTTTCGTCTCTCTGGTAACAATGCTGAGAGATAGAGGAAATATCTATTGCTAACATTTGGATTTGGATAATGCGGATATCCTGATACAATCTTATACACGGATATCCGATTCTATACTATATACGGATATCCTGATCTAAACTCATGTCTGGATATCTCAACCCAATATTATGCTCCGATATCCCGATTCAATCATATACTTGGATATCCAATTGAATTTTATACGCGGATATCCTGATCCAATCTTATATCCGGATATCCGATTCATCTTCTATACGGATATCCTAATCCAAACTCATGCCTGGATATCTCAACCCAATATTCTGCCGGAATATCCCGATTCAATTTTATACTTGGATATCCGATCCAATCTTATACGTGGATATCCTGATCCAATTTTTCACGCAGATATCCTAATCCAAACTCATGCCTGGATATCTCAACCCAATATTACGCCCGAATATGCCAATTCAATTTTATACTTGGATATCCGATCCAATCTTTTACGCAGATATCTTGATCCAATCTTATATCCGGATATCTGATTCATCTTCTACACGGATATCCTGATCCAAACTCATGCCTGGATATCTCAACCCAATATTACGCCCGAATATCCCGCTTCAATTTTATACTTGGATATCCGAACCAATCTTATACGTGGATATCCTGATCCAATTTTTCACGCAGATATCCTAATCTAATCTTATACCCGGATGTCCGATTCAATTTACTCCACGGATATCCCGATCCAATCTCATGTCTGGATATCTCGACCCAATCTTATATCCAGATCCAATGACATACTCGGATATCCGGATACAATGACATACCCGGATATCCAGATCAATCATATATCCGGATATCCAGATCCAATCATATAGCCGGATATCCAGATCCAATGATATACCCGGATATCCGAATCCAATTATATACCCGGATATCCGATCCAATCATACACCCGAATATCCAGATCCAATCATATACCCGGATATCCAGATCAATCATATATCTGGATATCCAGATCCAATCATATAGCCGGATATCCAGATCCAATCATATACCCAGATATCCAGATCCAATGATATACCCGGATATCCAGATCCAATTACATACCCGGATATCCGATTCAATCATATTCCCGGATATCCGGATCCACTTATGATCCGGATATCCGGATTCTAACATCTATAAAATGTAAATTCTTATAAAAAAAACTTTTGGAGCATGGTGAGTCACTTTTTGATCTACCTTTTCTTCTGTACCATGTAAACTATTCAAAACTGAACTGTCAAGTCGGATATCCGAGTTATCCGAATCATCGGACAGTTTCAGATCTGCTAAATCACTTTTTTCCAGCTGCAAAATGGACTTCAATAGTGTCCGATAGATTAAAACATTATAATTAATTTTCATTGAGAAACGAATTTATATCCGATGTCATTTGCTAAAAAGGATATCACTCATAGATTCAAATAGTTCGTCAACAATTGATATATTCGCTCAAGATTTGACGTACTTAACTTACCCGCTTTCATGGGTATTTTCGATCGAAATAATTCAGGAACTATCGATCATACGTCGTATCATACGCGGCAAATGTATTAACCCCTCTTTGGTTCAGTACCAATGAATACACGACTCAATTCTGTGTTATCACGAGTACGGAGTGCACAGAGTCGTATCGACCCAACGAAATGCCGAATTAAGTTGCGTGCGAGACAACGACCCGTCACTTTTGAAGCAGCTCGGCCTACAGGATCGTTACTTCTCATGTTGGCATACCCAGAGTAGCGTTACTACGTGGAACGAAACGGTGCCGTGACAAGACACGTGCGGAAGTCTACTGAAGCCTTTGCCTCGTACCTCCTCTTTCCGTGCTTACTTTCCTTCCGAAAACCACGACACGAAAACCCACGACCATAAAAAAAACATGGATAAACGTTTTCTCGGCCCAATAAAAAAGCCATCCAATCCTTTTTATTTTTTTCCTAACATTTGCTATAAATATAAATCGGTTTCAGAAAAACGACGAGATATATCCTAACACCATGTTAATATTTTTTTAAACAAAATTAATTTCTCCAACAAAAAAATTATTAACGCTATTAAAAATATTTATGTAAATTTATATATATATTTACTATATATATATACAGCCACGGATTATATTAAACGATACTTTCTTTTTATTGTCGTGTGACTCCGCATAATGCTAGAATTATTTTTGTTATTAATTTAAGCTCACTATAATTTATAAAATTTACGTTGAATGAAATATAATTTAATATGTCGAAATGACAGTTGAATTTCTTTGTACTAATTTATTTTTTTCTTTCGTTGTGTGAGTCGGAATATGTTGTGTGTGTTTGTGGGCAATATAAATGCTGGGGCAGAGCGCAGTAGCGGTAAACCGAACGAAGGACCGGACACGTGAGTCGATCACGTTCAGGAACGCACAGATTCTCCGCTAGGCCGCGCTGTCACTGGTTGACCACGACAGAGGGCGTTTCGTTAAGCCCGTCACACGCGGATACGTTATTCAGCGCCTGTATAATGCGTGGTTGAGCGTATTACCACTCTACAACGCGTAACGAGAGGGTTTTCGTTACGGGCCACGACAAAATATACACACATTTCACTGTCCTCTCCGGGACCTGCTCTGCTGAATTAATCCCATATGGGATTTACTCTGCTGCGGCTTCATGTAATAAGTCAATCTATTCCGACGAGAAATGGTTTACAATAGTAAATAAATATGTATAGATATGATAATGCGGTTCTGAGAGGTACAAAAGCTTCACAAACTCTCCACGGGAGGCCGGAAGCACTTTTAATATTTGTATCCACTTATTGAGAGTAAAACTTCGTTTTTTTTTACAATTTTTATATAATGGCCATTTAGGCACTAATTTTTATTTTATGTCTTTTTATTATTTTGGTTACAAACTTAATATTTTACTAGAACTTGAATGTTAATACAATGATGTTGATTTATTGGTAATGTGATTATTAATTTTGCTCACTATTGAAAAAATGATTATTTTGAATTTATTGATGGCGAAACTTTTTTTATTATAATTTTACATAAAGGCCATTTAGGCACTATTTTTAATTTTGTGTCATTTTATTATTTTGATTACAGACTTAATATTTCACTAAAACTTTAATATTAATACAATAATGTCGATTTAGTGGTAATGTGATTATTATTTTTGCTCACTACTGAAAAAATGATTATTTTGAATTTATTGATGGCGAAACTTTTTTTATTATAATTTTACATAATGGCCATTTAGGCACTATTTTTAATTTTGTATCATTTTACTATTTTGGTTACAGACTTAGTATTTCACTAAAGATTCAATATTAATACAATAATGCCGATTTATTGTTAATGTGATTATTATTTCTGGTTTACAATTAAAAAAATAATTATTTTAATTTATTGAAGGCAAAACATTATTTTTAATTTAGTGCTATTTTATTATTTTGGTTGTAAGCTTAATATTTAACCACAACTTTCACATGAATATAATAATGTCGATTTATTGGTAATATGATTATTATCTTTGCTCACCATTGTGCAAATGATTATTTTGAATTTTGGGGAGATTTCGATACATTATTATCAATATTGTACTTTATTATCATCTGATCGGAATTTTTATTTCTTTCTCCCCAATATTGTTGTACGATATGTGTTTAACCCACTCCCCCGTAACTTCACTGTCTCTGTTTGTGGCACATCCTATTCACCCTCCCACAGTCTCTATACACGTCTGCTGCATGCCAAATAATAACGCGTGATTTATCGAGTTATAGTGATTTATAGGTACGCTCTCGTTCCAGCCAGACAAGCACGCATGCCATCCCCCTTCTACCCCTCTTCTCTCAATAGGCGGAACTCGAACCTACTCCCCTCGTCTACGGAAACGCAAGCGGAACACTCTCGATGTGGTTGGCCTATCGAATTCGCCACCCGTTGTGGCCTTCACGATTTCGAACCCGATAACAGCTGAAGTTAAAAAAAGTAACGACGTTTTTGGATCGGATCAGTACGTAATTGAATTCAATATTAAACGCCATGCATCCATAAAGGAAATTGATATTTATTCATTTGAAAAATTGCATACACTGTGATTTTTTAATTTAAGAAATTGTATCTAATAAGTCTGATAACTATTTAAGGGTCGAAATTAAAGTCCCAAGTTTAAACTTAAATTTGTACTCAAGATCAAATTTCATATATTGTCGAATATTTAATTTTGGGACTATAAGTTTGATTTTAAGACCATTGGACAATAAAATGGAATAAATTTACGGTACTAAGGTGTACGTAAAGAAAATCATGGAAATATCGATCTGATATCGAAAATATAGATCTGAACACCGAAAATAATGGAAATATCGATCTGAACACTGAAAATAATGGAAATATCGATCTGGACATCGAAACCATGGAAATATCTATCTGGACACCGAAAATGATGGAAATATCGATCTGGACATCGAAAATCATGGAAATATCGATCTGGACACCAAAAATGATAGAAATATCGATCTGGACGACGAGAACCATGGAAATATCGATCTAGACACCGTAAACGATGGAAATATGGATCTGGACACCAAAAATAATGGAAATATCGATCTGGACAACAAAAGTGATAGAAATATCGATCTGGACGACGAGAACCATGGAAATATTGATCCAGACACCGAAAACGATGAAAATATGGATCTGAAAATAACTTTTTTTTTAACCTTCATAGTTACTAACAAAACGTTAAGCGGAAAACATGATAAATGAGGTAAACTCTCCATAGAAACAATTGGATAAACAAATTTTATCCACGAATCAATTATGATCGAGGGAACAAAAGTTTGCAGGATTCCGGTAAAGGGCTTGGCACGACTATAAGTTTGATTTTAAGACCATTGCACAATAAAATGGAATAAGTTTACGGTACTAAGCTGTACGTAAATAAAATCATGGAAATATCGATCTGATACCGAAAATATAGATCTGAACAACGAAAATAATGGAAATATCGATCTGGACACCAAAAATAATGGAAATATCGATCTGGACACCAAAAATAATGGAAATATCGATCTGGATACCAAAAATAATGGAAATATCGATCTGGACACCGAAAAACATGGAAATATCAATCTGGACATCGAAAAACATGGAAATATCAATCTGGACATTGAAAATCATGGAAATATCGATCTGCACAACAAAAATGATAGAAATATCGATCTGGACGACGAGAACCATGGAAATATTGATCCAGACACCGAAAACGATGGAAATATGGATCTGAAAATAACTTTTTTTGTAAACCTTTTATAGTTACTAACAAAACGTTAAGCGGAAAACATGATAAATGAGGTAAACTCTCCATAGAAACAATTGGATAAACAAATTTTATTCACGAATCAATTATGATCGAGGGAACAAAAGTTTGCAGGATTCCGGTAAAGGGCTTGGCACGACTATAAGTTTGATTTTAAGACCATTGCACAATAAAATGGCATAAGTTTACGGTACTAAGCTGTACGTAAAGAAAATCATGGAAATATCGATCTGATACCGAAAATATAGATCTGAACAACGAAAATAATGGAAATATCGATCTGGACACCATAAATAATGGAAATATCGATCTGGACACCAAAAATAATGGAAATATCGATCTGGACACCAAAAATAATGGAAATATCGATCTGGACACCGAAAATCATGGAAATATCGATGTGGACAACAAATATGATAGAAATACTGATCTGGACGACGAGAACCATGGAAATATTGATCCAGACACCGAAAACGATGGAAATATGGATCTGAAAATAACTTTTTTTTAAACCTTTATAGTTACTAACAAAACGTTAAGCGGAAAACATGATAAATGAGGTAAACTCTCCATAGAAACAATTGGATAAACAAATTTTATCCACGAATCAATTATGATCGAGGGAACAAAAGTTTGCAGGATTTCGGTAAAGAGCTTGGCACGACTCAGCACCGATTAAGCGGTTCGAGGACGATAAACGGTGTTCTTAGTCTTGCGGTGCAGGCGCAATCGCGTGGCTTAATAAGATCTTTCTTATTCGTCGTGCGGAAAGGGCGGCTCTTTGGTCCAGAGAGTGCGGAATGAGCGTGAGGCGTCTTAAGGCTCTTGAACGAATATAAACTCGGTCGAGCGAGCGAAGAGACTGGAACTTTAATTCCCAAGAAACTGCGAGGATTAATCGAGTAGACTTAATTTCGTCGGAAGTTTTGCGTCGTAGAAAACCCCGTGACGATGTCTGCCGAGGGGAAACTAAGAGTGAAAACGCATCATCGCCGAACCAAAGTACAGAAGAACGACCAGATCGGCTCGGTTCTCAGATAATTTCATGAGAATTCACTCCTGATCCATTAATGAAATCGAGAAGAACCGATTCCACTTCGATTCGCTCGAGTTAGCATTTCAAATCCTCGCCTGATGAATGATCTACATCACCATCGTTGTATTTGTATTATTACAAATATTGAATCCGATTTATGGGGGATTTTTGGTATTATTACAAATATTGAATCCGATTTACGAGAATTTTTGACATTATTACAAATATTGAATTCGATTTACGGAGAATTTTTTGTATTATTATAAATATTGAATCCGATTTACTGGGAATTTTTTGTAGTATTACAAATATTGAATCCGATTTATGGGGGTTTTTTGGGATTATTGCAAATATTTAATTCGATTTACGGAGAATTTTTTGTATTATTATAAATATTGAATCCGATTTACTGGGAATTTTTTGTAGTATTACAAATATTGAATCCGATTTATGGGGGTTTTTTGGTATTATTGCAAATATTTAATTCGATTTACGGAGAATTTTTTGTATTATTATAAATATTGAAACCGATTTACGGAGAATTTTTTGTATTATTATAAATATTGAATCCGATTTACGGAGAATTTTTTGTATTACTATAAATATTGAATCCGATTTTCAAAGAATTTTTTGTATTATTATAAATACTGAATCTAAATTACGGAGAATGTTTTGTATTATTACAAATAATACACCAAGAGAAAAAGTTTCATTGATTCACGGAAACCTTTGCCAATGAAATGAAATACTTGAATTTCAATACTATCTTTTCTTTGAATGATCTCAAACTCAATGAAAAGTAGTGACATTATTCGAAGAAACATTTCTTTAAACCAATGACCCTTTTTCATTGGTTTCAAAGATGTAGTCTCTGATTCAATGAAACCTTCTTCTTACCACCTCAAAATTTCGAAACCTATTTTTTCCTGAAGTACGCGGCAGATAAAGCTCAAATTTTGTGAGTATGTAAGGAAGTACGGCACAAATAGGCTTAGCTTCTGGCTCCTTGAAACTCGAAGCCATTCGTCCGGGAGAACCGGAAAACAAAAAAGTGAGGTTAGGTGCGAGAGAGAGATCAATGAAACTGTTTCTTTATTATATGCTCACTAAGCAAATCTTTGTTTACAGGCAATGAAATGTTCTCTTTGAAATTCAAATGCACTATTTCATTGAAATCAAAGAAATATTTCGTTGAAATCAATGAAAATAAAATCTATCCACCCATTTCGTTGGCGTCAATGAAATCTTTTTTCTCGGTGTAAGTTTGTGTGTTTTCCATATATAAATGTAGTTTTGGTATTGAAATCCAATCCAAAATCTCCGCTCGATCTGATATTTTACCTGAATAAATGAATAATGTAAAAAAAAAAATTTCACCTAAATAAATACATGTATTTTTTTTTTCATTTTTCAGGGCTCTGAAAACATGTATTTCTATCAAAATCTGAGATTTTTTTTTATTCCAATATTTTCAATTTTACATACTTTGTATCTGATGATAAAGCAAAAAAAATTATAAAAAAGGGTTAAAAACCCAGTAATTGCAAGGAAATTAACAAAACATTATTATTATTATTATTATTATTGTTTGTGAAAAATAATTAACTCGTCGAAGCTAATCACAGAGTCATTATTTTGAATGGCGATTATTATTAAAACACTAAAAGTTAGAAAAGAACAATAAAGGGTATAAAATGAAGCAGCGTTGAAACTTTCCGTGCTCCCCTGTTTTAGTCCCTTTGCTGGGGTTGTCAAAGGTTGAATGAGAAACTTTTGACGCGTATCGAGTGTACAGCGATGCTGTGTTACGCCGGCAGAAAATTATGATGCGATTCAAAGGTTCGGTGGAAACAGCAAGGCCGAGTGGCCGACGAGGCGTATGGAAAGTCAGTAAAATTATATACTTCCTATAGGGGCTGAAAGTTTGGTGGCTCGTCTTCATTGTCGATGCGAAAGTTCGTTAAAGGTTGAGCTGATAACTACTCGCCTGAATGGCTGTTGCTGATCGTTCGAACGTCGCAAACTTATGCCGTAGTATAATCGAAGTCGAGTGATATCATCTTTCAAAATTCAGGTGAGCGTATATAACCAGTTGCTAGCGAGAGATATTTATGGCAGCATCAGAGACTCAATTTACTCGCTTTACTAACATTTTTCAATTAAACTATAGTGAAATTGGGTTGTGTGAACTACTTTTTGAAAATAGGAAATTTTTTTTTTGTTTTTAATGAAAAGTAAATATCCGGATTGTTGATTTTCTCATTTTTATTAATAGCATCAGAAACTCAATTTACCCGATTTACTAACACTTTTCAATTAAAGTATAGTGAAATTGAGTTGTGTGGATATGAACTACTTTTTGAAAATAGGAAATTTCTTTTTTTTTGTTTTTAATGAAAAGTAAATATTCGGATTGCTGATTTTCTCATTTTTATTAATAGTAGCATATTTATCATATTTATGGTAGCATCAGAGAATCAATTTATTCGCTTTACTAACATTTTTTCAATTAAAGTATAGTGAAATTAAGTTGTGTGGATATGAACTATTTTTTGAGAATAGAAATTTTAATTTTTTGTTTTTAACGAAAAATAAATATCCGGATTATTGATTTTCCCATTTTTATTAATAGTAGCATATTTAGCATATTAATGGTAGCATCAGAGAATCAATTTACTCGCTTTACTAACTTTTTTCAATTAAAGTATAGTGAAATTAAGTTGTGTGGATATGAATTATTTTTTGAGAATAGAAATTTTTACTTTTTGTTTTTAACGAAAAATTCATATCCGGAATGTTGATTTTCCCATTTTTATTAATAACAGCACATTTAGCATATTTATGGTAAGATCAGAGACTCAATTTACTCGCTTTACTAACTTTTTTCAATTAAAGTATAGTGAAATTAAGTTCTGTGGATATGAACTACTTTTTGGAAATAGAAAATTATTATTTTTTGTTTTTAAAGAAAAATAAATATCCGGATTGCTGATTTTCCCATTTTTATTAATAGTAGCATATTTAGCATATTTATGGTAGCATCAGACTCGATTTACTCGCTTTACTAACTTTTTTCAATTAAAGTGTAGTGAAATTAAGTTGTGTGGATATGAACTACTTTTTGGAAATAGAAAATTATTATTTTTTGTTTTTAAAGAAAAATAAATATCCGGATTGCTGATTTTCCCATTTTTATTGATAGTAGCATATTTATCATATTTATGGTAGCATCAGAGATTTAATTTACTCGATTTACTAACATTTTTCAATTAAAGTATAGAGAAATTAAGTTGTGTGGATATGAACTATTTTTTGAGAATAAATATTTTTATTTTTTGTTTTTAACGAAAAATAAATATCCGGATTATTGATTTTCTCATTTTTATTAATAGTAGCATATTTATCATATTTATGGTAGCATCAGAGGTTCAATTTACTCGATTTACTAACATTTTTTCAATTAAAGTATAGTGAAATTAATTTGTGTGGATATGAACTACTTTTTGGAAACAGAAAAATATTATTTTTTGTTTTTAACGAAAAATAAATATCCGGATTGCTGATTTTCCCATTTTTATTAATAGTAGCATATTTAGCATATTTATGGTAGCATCAGAGATTTAATTTACTCGATTTACTAACATTTTTCAATTAAAGTATAGTGAAATTAAGTTGTGTGGATATGAACTACTTTTTGGAAATAGAAAAATATTATTTTTTGTTTTTAGCGAAAAATAAATATCCGGATTGCTAATTTTCCCATTTTTATTAATAGTAGCATATTTATCATATTTATGGTAGCATCAGAGATTTAATTTACTCGATTTACTAACATTTTTCAATTAAAGTATAGTGAAATTAAGCAGTGTGGATATGAACTACTTTTTGAAAATAGGAAATTTCTATTTTTTGTTTTTAATGAAAAATAAATAACCGGATTGCTGATTTTCCCATTTTTATTAATAATAGGAAATTTAGCATATTTATGGTAGCATTACAGACTCAATTTACCCGCTTTACTAATACTTTTCAATTAAAGTATAGGGAAATTAAATTGTGTGGATATGAACTAAGTTTTGAAAGTAGAAAATTATTATTTTTTTTTTTGTTTTTAGCGAAAAATAAATATCCGCATTGCTGATTTTCCCATTTTTATTAATACATCAATTTTTTTTAAAAACTAGATTTATTCTTACGCAATAAAATTTGACCAAACATAACTGTACTCAACCTAACTTTACCTAATCGAACTTTACTTGGCATTTCCAAACTAGAAATAATTATCACATTTAAATAAGCAAAAAAAATATCGTACAGATAATTGTAGATATTTTAATGACCCTTTCTATTTAATTTCGAAATACGACATATTACAAACTAACTTAAATTTGCTTGACGTAAATTTGCTTAGCTCAACTCTGCCTAAAATTACCTACACTCTCAATTATCGTTTTATGCTCTTATCGTAAAGAATAGTCTACGAATTGTTAGGATCTACAGAGGAATCAGCTAAAAAAAAAGGTTTAATTCATTTTTGTGTTTCGTAAAATGTACAATTGAAAATGTACAAGTGCTTTGTGCACTGGGACCCGAGGCAAAAAGTGCATAATTTTTTTCCCTCTTTTTTGTGATCGTCTGAAAGGTCGTCGCTTGTTGAATTTAGTCGTTCTCCTGCTATTGTCACCCTCGCGTTACACGCGACAGCAACAGAGGCATTTGGAGGAATAATTCCGGGACATCCTTTGATCCTACTGCTGAATTCAACGGAGGCATCCATTCACTCTCTTTCTCGCTTTGTATAAAGACTCGTTACTCCCATAGGGTGCAATGTGCAAAGGGGAGGAAAACTGGGGAGAATTTTTGCTGCGTTCTCCATTGCGACACTCAAAGAAAATTAGTTATTCATTTTATGTATATGCGAATATTTTTTTTTTTTGTAGTTAGAACAACCATAAATAATTTGTTTATGTATAATGTTTGAACAATTTTTTATTCATTTTATTAGTTGCCGTAACTACAAAAAAAAGTTGCATGGATTTGAAATCAGTTCGTAGAGAAAATTCTGTCGTCAGTGATTCTAAAGTTACAGCAATCGATTTTAAGTATATACAAAGTTTTTTTTTTTTTTTAAGTCTTCGCAACTATAAAAATGTCCTTAGAAATTTTTTTGTAGTCACCATAACTACAAAAAATAGTTGCATGGATTAAAAATGAATAGCAGTCATTTTGTGAAGAAAATGTTGTTTTTGTTAACTATAAAGTTACAGCAATTCATGTAAGTCGTAACTATAAAAATATAGTTAGAGCAAAACATCCAAAATTTCTCTGAATACAATATTTTAGCATATTTTATAATATTTTCTAACATTTTCTGTTAAGGTCTTCATAAAATTAAAGGGAATGTATCAGCCTATGAATAAGTCGTTCTTTTGGTATTTAAAAATACAAGAAATTCTTTACAAGATTTTGCAGTTCATTTTTTTATTTAAGTGCAAAAAAATTGAAGATTTCGCCTGAATATGAATATTTTTTACTGAATAACGTCGAATTTATTTCTGAAGGGACGATTTTATTTAATTTTTTTTTTCGATTTTATGGCAAAGATATTTTGGTACCGAAGGCTTAAGCTTTTTCGAGAGCTTTGTAAAATCCTCGGCAGGTGTTAACGAGCGTCAACAAAAGCGTAACAGCGTCAACAAAAACGATGCGGCCGTCCCTGATATTTTTTGTCGTCTCATCCCTTGTTCGCCTAAAGGTCTCGAGGATTGACACTAGTAGAGGGATTTAAGGGGTCGACCCTAACTTAAACATCAACGAGTTTACGGGAATCAGGACAATCCAAGTTGAACCCACAATGACATTCGTTTCCGTCCAGCAAATTATTAATAGACAACCAACAAAAAAAAAAACCACAACAAAAATTTTATTTTTAATTTCTTTCCATTAAAAAATTACTAAAAATCAATTTTTGCCTAAAAATCAAATCTTTGTATCGATAATACTGATTTTTGTAAATTTGGATATTGCAACATTTCTAACGTCAAAATTAAAGCTAGTAGCATTTTGAATTATAAAAGGACAAAAAGGATGTGTTATTTATTCGGTTTCAGCAACGATAACGAATGAGATAAAATTTTAGTGTAATAACGAAGGTTGTCATTATTCAATACATCAGGAAACCCATATATATTGCATATGCATCGGCGTTAATAGTATCTGTACAACAGAGTGTGCAAAATGGTGGGAGGAAGCCCGCAGGGTTTGCTCGTCGCTATACCAATGACAAAGGCAACAGAGGGAGGGAATATGAAGTCCACAGTACCGGACAGAAGTCTTCAATGGCTTCCAGATTATTCTATTACACCCATCGATTTTGCCTCTTTCGATGGACGCCCAACATTAACGGGTTCTGTTGTGCTTTCCATTTGAGTTTTGGTCAGGGATGGGCATTCATTCAAATATTTAAAATACTTTTTGTATAAGATAATTACCGTTAGTCATTAAGGGGAGGAAGTCAGGTAAAAAAAATTGATTTTGGAAATTCAATATCATCCAAATCCTATTGCATATAAAAATGCCCAATGCACTATATTGTTGGTACTTGATGAAAGAATTTTTTACTGTCGCCTGACTTGCATATGCTTTTCAATATTATCTTAAGCAAAGTTCTTAGGTTTTCCATTCTGCACATGATTCAGATCAAACTACTCGGCAGATTGGACTGGTTGATGGTTCATTTTCTTCTTCCTGAAAAGATACACCGGCTAAATGGAGCAAATGTTAATAAAATGTAATATTTTTTAAGTGACATAATTATTAATAAATAAATTTTATGGTCTTTTCTAAATCAGTGATTAACTTTGCTTTCAGAATGAAAAAAAATAGTTTGCTCCATTTAGCCGGTGTGTCTTTTCATGAAAAAGAAAATGAGACGTTAACCATTCCAATCTGCCTAGCAGTTTGATCTGAATCATGCGCAGAATGGAAAACCTAAGAACTTTGCTTAAGATAATATTGAAAAGCATATGCAAGTCAGACGACAGTAAAAAATCTTTTCATCGAGCACCAACAATATTGTGCGTTGGGCATTTTTTTATGCAATAGGATTTGGATGATATTGTATTTCCAAAATCATTTTTTTTTGTAAACGTAAAATTTTCACATTTACGTAATAATTATACATAATTTAGATCAATTATTCTTTTACAAATTCGAATATTCGATTGGCTAAACAATTCTTCAATATACATAAAAATAAAAAAATAAATAAAAAAGAATGCAAAGTAGAACCTTGCACATTGCTTCCTCATTCTTTTTCGCTTTTTACAAAGTCGCCTCTATGAGGAAGTTTCTTTATTTTATTTTTGGCTTCCTCATAGAGAAAGCTTTGCGAAAGATTAAAATTATTGACGAAGTTGATGATTTCTGACGTTTTACAAAATGAAGAGCGACACCAATGATTTTAAAAAAATTCAAAATCACGTAAAATCCGAACCGCTTTATCGATCATCACCAAATTTGGTACGTAGCAGGGCTGTATGTTATTTTTCATGTGTAGAAAATTTTAGTCGATTAGTTGAAATTTTACCTGAATTAGAGAAAAACGAAATTTTTTTGAAAAATTCAAAATCTCATAAAAACCGAACCGCTTTACCGATTTGGCCCAAATTCAATACCAAAGATCATATCACTTTGTTCAATTTTAAAACGAAGTTTCAGCCCGATAGCTACAAATTCGTTCGAGCTAGAGCATTTACGTACTTTTGTCAAAATTTCAAAAATCTTATAAAAATGAAATGCGTTAAGTGATTTTTGTAAAATTTATACCAATTGAAGATTAGCCAGTACTGTACATGTTGTTTAAATTTTAGCTGATTCGGTCGAATACTTTATAAGTTACAATTTTTCTAAACCACTTTTCTCGACGTTTCAGACCATTTTAAAAGTTTTCACATGAAAATCTCGAAAAAAAATTTTTTCATGAAAACACAGCTTTCTCTATGAGGAAGCAAAATGAACTATATATATCAAGTCATGAAAATTGAGAACGATAGTGAAGGCCAAAATTCGATATCGTAAAGAAAAAAAATTTCGGTTGGATTTTCCGACTAAAAGTCGGATCCGTGAATTCTGGAATCAGAAATGGGCAAAAGTCACTTTTTTTTAAATCACAGTAATATTATTCGAAACGGATATTTTCTGTGGTGAAATATGCCACTTGACAACGATAGTGAAGACCGCAATTGGATATCTCTCATACAAGAAAAACATCCTTAATTTGGACCTTAAAACAAATTTAACCTTTCCTCACAACTGATATTCAACTTTTGCCAGGGCTCAAATTACTACAGAAAGAACGAAAAAATAAAAATGTGTCACCATTGCTTATATGACAAGCGAAGTCTACCGCTTGAAAGTTCACCACTCAAAATGTGAAACTCTCATGTGAATAACAGACCAAACGTCGGTAATGATCCACGAACTTTTTCAGGAAAGTTAAATTTGTAAAGTTAACCTGGAAGCTCATTTTTCCAACACTTCTTAATTCTTCAAAAATACCCGAGCGTTGCTCTACTTCTTCCTACAATATATTTACAGTTACAAACCAGATAACATCATGAAAAAAAAATCCCTATTTTGTGTCTGAAAAACCAATAAATGTCATATTCATCAGCAATTCCAGTTCAGTAACCCATCGCATTTTCGAGGTAACCAAAATACTGTTGCATTGATTAAAAAAGAATGTCTATTATTTTATCAAGAAAAGAATAAAATCTCGATTTTGTGTAAAAAAAAAAAAATTAAATGTCGTTAAAATTCCATTGAGTTGTTAGGAATTTTCTTTCATTTTTAAAATAAGAAAAAATGCTGTTGCGTTGACTAAAAAAAAAATATTTTATTTTCGCTGGATTCTGTTGAACGAACCAATCTCTTTTCTTTGTTCAACCTGCATTTTCAGTATAGGATGTGTTATGTACAGATGCTTTCGTTGTTCGTCTATGCTGAAACTCATTTTCCATCCGCTTTCGGTATTTACATCAAGCTCTTGTGCCTTCGGTTCCACTTACAAATGCATATAGTGTACACCGCATGCTCGCATCTAACGCGTAAACACATAGAGCGATGTAAGGCTACGATGGCATAGATTGCTTTTGAGCAAAAGCCACACTTTACTACAGTGGATATATTCTACTATGTACGTACCGCTAGTATGTTCCGGCATGAGCACCGATGCCGAGAATACCAGAGCTCTGGCTTTGCATAGCGCCGTTTATGCTTTCCTTTATATTATGCTTCGCGAAAGCCAACCCAACCGCGGTGAACGTTCAATACGCTTCGTGGTGTGTGCTTCACCAGGATCAAGAAAATGTGGTGGCAAACGTCTCTGCGACCAGAATACGAACGTGCCGAGGTACAAGCAACTTTCAGGTGCATTCGCACCTTTTAAATTCTTGGGCAAAAGCTTAACTATACATTTTTATCAGAATTTATTAGAATTTCAGTCTACATGGAAAAAAGGTTGGAATAACCGAGAATTATGTTTGTGTATACGTCAGAATATCAATTGGTTAGCTCGAATTCATTATTTGTAAGGGTACCAATCATTGGTTAGTCCGAGTAAGTACAAGCCATTTGGTGGTCTACGAAATAGTTTATAAGTTCAAGCAAGTTGTTTAGTAGACAGCCAAAAACTTGGACGGTTTAACTAAGTAATTTGTTGGGTAAACAAATGCGTTATAAGTCCAAACAAGTTATTTAGTGGGCAACCAAAAACTTGGGAGGTCCAACTAAGTCATTTGGGGGGCAATCAAATACTTTTCAAGTCCAAGCAAGTCGTTTGGTTGGAAAACAAAAACTTGGCTAGTCCAAGGAAGTCGTTTGATGGGCAACCAAAAAGTTGGTTAGTTCAAGTAAGTCATTTGGTGGGCAACCGAATACTTGGATAGTCCAACCAACTCATTTGGTGGGCAACCAAATTCTTGGATTGTCCAACGAAATCATTTGCTGGGCAACAAAATACTTAGATAGTCCAACCAACTCATTTGGTGGGCAACCAAATACTTGGTCAGTTCAACCAAATCATTTGGTGGGCAACCAAATACTTGGATAGTCCAACTAAGTCATTTGGTGGGCAACCAAATACTTGGATGGTCCAACCAACTCATTTGGTGGGCAACCAAATTCTTGGATTGTCCAACCAAATCATTTGGTGGGCAACCAAATACTTGGATAGTCCAACTAAGTCATTTGGTGGGCAACCAAATACTTGGATGGTCCAACCAACTCATTTGGTGGGCAACCAAATTCTTGGATTGTCCAACCAAATCATTTGGTGGACAACAAAATACTTAGATAGTCCAACCAACGCATTTGGTGGGCAACCAAATACTTGGTCAGGTCAACCAAATCATTTCGTGGTCAATCAAATACTTGGATAGTCCAACTAAGTCATTTGGTGGGGAACCAAATACTTGGATAGTCCAACCAACTCATTTGGTGGGCAACCAAATACTTGGTCAGTTCAACCAAATCATTTGGTGGGCAATCAAATACTTGGATAGTCCAACTAAGTAATTTGGTGGGCAACCAAATACTTGGATAGTCCAACTAAGTAATTTGGTGGGCAACCAAATACTTGGAGAGTCCAACCAAATCATTTTGGGGGCAACCAAATACTTGGATAGTCCAACCAAATTGTTTTGGGGGTAACCAAATACTTGGATAGTCCAACCAAATCATTTTGTTCGCAACCAAATACTTAGTTAATTCAACCAAGTCATTTGGTAGGCAACCAAAATATTCGTTATTGCAACCATTTATTACCCAACAAATACTTGTTTGACCTAACCAATCAATCACCTGGCTCAATTGAATCGTTTTTCGCTACATAGTATCATAATAATTTCCAAGATTATAATATAATACCTCACATATATCTAGTATGTGGGATAGTAGTTTGAACTGAGAACTTACGTGTCAAAACGACGCATTACTCCGATATCTGATGATTAGTAAATGTTGACGAGACTCTAGTTACACGGTATGTATTTTCTAGACTAATATGACAACAGGAGGAGACAGTTTGATGATTAACTAAGCACCGAGAGCGTTGAATGTTTCAAACAGTGATCGAAGTCGCGCGTTAGTTCGATCAGGTCCTCGTCGTAATACCCTAATGTCGTATTCGACGTGTTTCAATATTTGCCACAACACTCGTCGACAAACTTCGATCACTCAGAGTTGTGTATGCCGATGAAACATTGAAGTGATTGCGACTAGCTTAGCTACAGCGAGAAATTATGTCGAGCTTGACGTTGGCGTGAAGACTGAATTGACAAACGCTTGTGGTATCGACGATCAATCAGAAATTAGTGTCAGGACAGGTTGAACTAAAATATGAAAGACGTGTTGATGGAGTATTCATATTAAAAAGGAAGTTTTATGACGGGCGGAAAAATAGAGATGAGAAGTAAAGGAAAATGTATGAACGATGGATTTTACCACCATTAAGGGAAGAGAGTCAGGTAAAAAAAATTGATTTTGGAAATTCAATATCATCCAAATCCTATTGCATATAAAAATGGCCAATGCACTATATTGTTAGTACTCGATTAAAGGATTTTTTTACTGTCATCTGACTTGCATATGCTTTTAAATATTATCTTAAGCAAAGATCTTAGGTTTTCCATTCTGCGCATGATTCAGATCAAACTACTAGGCAGATTGGAATGGTTGACGCCTCATTTTCTTCTTCATGAACAGATACACCGGCTAAATGGAGCAAATGTTAATAAAATGTAATATTGTTTAAGTAACATAATTATTAATAAATAAATTGTATGCTATTTTCTAAATGAGTGATTAACTTTGCTTTCAGAATGAAAAAAAATAGTTTGCTCCATTTAGCCGGTGTATCTTTTCATGAAGAAGAAAATGAGACGTCAATGATTCCAATCTGCCTAGTAGTTTGATCTGAATCATGCGCAGAATGGAAAACCTAAGAACTTTGCTTAAGATAATATTGAAAAGCATATGCAAGTCAGACGACAGTAAAAAATTCTTTCATCGAGCACCAACACTATAGTGCATTAGGCATTTTTATATGCAATAGGATTTGGATGATATTGAATTTCCAAAATCAATTTTTTTTACCTGACTCCCTCCCCTTAAATCAAAGAGAAATCGATACTTTTTTACGAATTTGCTGATTTGCCGATTTTGAAAAGACAAAGAAAATACTATTGGATTCAACAATTTCCAATCAATATACCAATTTGAAAACACAGAAACATTTTTCTGTTGTACACAAAAATCATTTATATGAGGTTTTCGATTTCTTAGAAAAAAAGAACTCCACTTTTTGTAATAATTTGTTGAGGTCGTTTTATTATGGTACATGGAATATTTGTCTGGGAAAAGGAAAGAGAGCCGTCTGAAGCCGTCCATTCCCTCCGGGGGGAAATGGCTGGAAAGCTGAGAAATAAGGTATGAGGTTAAGGTGGAGTCCAGGATAAAATGGCATTCCTTGGATTATACTATAGGAGGGAAATACCGGGGTTTGTCCGGCTGGGGGCATTTTGCTGCGAGAGCAGATCTCCTGGTGATATCCTTCGGGAATATCGTCGACTCGTTCACTTCTTTTTTCTATATCTGCCCCTCTGCGACCTTTTTTCTTTCTACCTATTGCAGTTTCTTCTCCTCTCTTTCACTACTCAGCTCTCTTCACTCGTCGAATCTTTCTGCTTCGAATCTTCGTCCACGCCAAAGCTGTGGATCTTTCCAAGCAGGAAAAACTACCCCCGCTGACGTTTCTACCCCTTGAGAGCCTCGCGGGAAAACGAACACTGGTTTTGTTCCAGCTTACCACCCCTTCTGGTTAGAAAACCCCCTCACCCTTATCTCCAACTCAGCGACGGAAACACGAGAATTTTTATCATTCCCTCGTGCGCGAATGCGACCATCGACCAGTGCGTTATTGGTTCTCGCCTCAATTTCGAATAATTTCCTACGAGCCAGGAATTCCATAAAAATCTAATTCTTCAAGGCATTTATAAATAATTAAAGCTTAAATAGCTTCACGAGCAACTGGGAACTTTAGATATTTTCAGACATATCACGAGTTCCACCCAAGCTAAAAAATGCAAATTATCACAAATCTTTTATTAGCCAGAAGACGAAAGATGTGAGCTGAATAAGAAATTACTGGAACATGTCGTCTGCCCTTTTCACAGCTCAATGTCAAGAAGCGATGACTATATCAATTATACAATTAGCAGCGTACAGAGCTAATTCTACCAATACGTATATTTTCAAGACTGTATTTGTATATTTAACTTCATTCCTTAGAGATGGACTGAAAATATGGTATTTTCAATTAAACCTTGTTAAGCTAGTCAGTGAAATATGCGGGCTAGTTTCTTGCTAACTTTATCCAATTTTAATGATCTTCTACCAATGTCTTCAAGGTTCTGCACCATTTACTTATGAGTCCTATTTTTAAGAAATATTAACTAAAAGCTGTCGACATTTTTCGAACCGTGACAAGAATTTTGTCCTATTATCAAACTCGAGAACAAAAATGGAATTCCAACTTCATGATTCTTCAAACAGCCCGTCACTGAAAGCTGTGCACCAAAAAAGAACCATACTAATGTGTTCGTTGTCTACCATTTTTAGAATATAGCTGTTAATTAATGAAAGTTTCTACCTTACGAATTATAAAACAGAGTGCACGGAGAGAAAACTTTTGTTGCATCGACAAATCAGTTGCTAATATAATGACAGCAAAGCCTAACAAAATTAGGCTTCTTAGCCTAACAAAAATTATTTGTTAGGCTTGTTAAAAAATTTGCTAGATCAGCAAAAAGATTTGCTAGGCCAGCAAAATTATTTGTTAGGCCAGCAAATACATTTTCTAGGCCAACAAATAAAGTTTACTGTCACTATGCTAGCAAATGATTTTTCTCCGTGATGGCTAGTTTTTTTTTGCTAACTTCTGCCAATTTCAGCAATTGTCTACCAATGTCTTCGAGATTCTTCTCCATTTTCGGATGAGTTCTATTTTTAAGAAATATCGACTAAAACTGCAAACATTTCGCAAAGACAAGAACAAAATTCGAACTTGATGAATCTTCAATGAGGTAGTCACTGAAAGATTTGTACAAAAAATTGATCTCTCCAACGAATTCGTTGTCTACCGTTTTCAGAACATAGCTGTTAATTAATGGAAGCCTTATGAATTACAAAATGATCAACGATCGCAATGTTGCCAATTTCGGTCTGACCTCTTCCAATTACAATAATTTTCTACCAATGTCTTCAAGGTTCAGCTTCATTTTCTTACGAGTCCTATTTTTAAGAAACATTAACCAAAATCTGTCAAAATTTCGCGAAGCGTGACAAGAATTTTGTTTTTTGCTTTCAAATTCGATAACAAGAACAAAATTAGAACTTGACTAATTTTCAATAAGGTAGTCACCGAAAGATGTGCACCAAAAAACGATCTCTACGACAAATTCGTTGTCTACCGTTTTCAGAACATAGCTGTTAATTAATTATAACCTTATGAATTATAAAATGATCAACGATCGCAATGTTGCCAATTTCGGCCTGACCTCTTCCAATTTCAATAATTTTCTACCAATGTCTTCAAGGTACAGCTTCATTTTATTACGAGTCCTATTTTTAAGAAACATTAACCAAAATCTGTCACAATTTCGCAAAGCGTGACAAGAATTTTGTTTTTTGCTTTCAAATTCGAGAACAAGAACAAAATTCGAACTTGACTAATTTTCAATAAGGTAGTCACCGAAAGATGTGCACCAAAAAACGATCTCTACGACAAATTCGTTGTCTACCATTTTCAGAACATAGCTATTAATTAATTATAACCTTATGAATTATAAAATGATCAACGATCGCAATGTTGACAATTTCGGTCTGACCTCTTCCAATTTCAATAATTTTCTATCAATGTCTTCAAGGTTCAGCTTCATTTTATTACGAGTCCTATTTTTAAGAAACATTACCCAAAATCTGTCAAAATTTCGCGAAGCGTGACAAGAATTTTGTTTTTTGCTTTCAAATTCGAGAACAAGAACAAAATTCGAACTTGACTAATTTTCAATAAGGTAGTCACTGAAAGATGTGCACCAAAAAACGATCTCTACGACAAATTCGTTGTCTACCGTTTTCAGAACATAGCTGTTAATTAATTATAACCTTATGAATTATAAAATGATCAACGATCGCAATGTTGACAATTTCGGTCTGACCTCTTCCAATTTCAATAATTTTCTACCAATGTCGTCAAGGTTCAGCTTCATTTTATTACGAGTCCTATTTTTAAGAAACATTAACCAAAATCTGTCAAAATTTCGCGAAGCGTGACAAGAATTTTGTTTTTTGCTTTCAAATTCAAGAACAAGAACAAAATTCGAACTTGACTAATTTTCAATAAGGCAGTCACCGAAAGATGTGCACCAAAAAACGATCTCTACGACAAATTCGTTGTCTACCGTTTTCAGAACATAGCTGTTAATTAATTATAACCTTATGAATTATAAAATGATCAACGATCGCAATGTTGGGAATTTCGATCTGACCTCTTCCAATTTCAATAATTTTCTACCAATGTCTTCAAGGTTCAGCTTCATTTTCTTACGAGACCTATTTTTAAGAAACATTAACCAAAATCTGTCAAAATTTCGCGAAGCGTGACAAGAATTTTGTTTTTTGCTTTCAAATTCGAGAACAAGAACAAAATTCGAACTTGACTAATTTTCAATAAGACAGTCACCGATAGATGTGCACCAAAAAACGATCTCTACGACAAATTCGTTGTCTACCGTTTTCAGAACATAGCTGTTAATTAATTATAACCTTATGAATTATAAAATGATCAACGATCGCAATGTTGCCAATTTCGGTCTGACCGCTTCCAATTACAATAATTTTCTACCAATGTCTTCAAGGTTCAGCTTCATTTTATTACGAGTCCTATTTTTAAGAAACATTAACCAAAATCTGTCAAAATTTCGCGAAGCGTGACAAGAATTTTGTTTTTTGCTTTCAAATTCGAGAACAAGAACAAAATTCGAACTTGACTAATTTTCAATAAGGTAGTCACTGAAAGATGTGCACCAAAAAACGATCTCTACGACAAATTCGTTGTCTACCGTTTTCAGAACATAGCTGTTAATTAATGGAAGCGTTTACCTTATGAATTATAAAATAGTTGCCTGGCTGACGGTTTCCGTCCTTCCGGCGAAAGCGCACCAGGGTTTTGGACCGCTTAACCACCGCTAGCAACATAACCACGTGCTGAAATCCTTATTCCCATATTTATAGCCTTGGGCGTTATGATCGCGGACCGAGTAGACGTCGGGCAAAAAGTGTCGGTACGGGCGTATTCCCAACGCCGTATATATCTATATAACCTTCTATCTTTCATATCTGTACTATAAAAATACGTAAAAATAATGTACAAAGTAAAGTAGCATAACCAGAGCGCTATATTCATGATATACGTATTTCTTTATCTGTGCAAATATGCGGTATATCATCTACATTTATAGGAAAATGACGCCTCTCGAAATTTATGTACGAACTGGAAGATGGATATAACAAAATGAAACCGGAGCAATGAACCCATAAAACCAAAATTAAAGCAACATTTCCCAAAAAAAAAAAAAAAAAAAAATTGTGCGTTTTTATTTATCAGTGAAATTTTTATAATAGAATATGATATCAAAATAATAATCATTCGCATATCATCATTTTTTATTTACTCAATTTGTTTATTAATTAAACACATTTTTTCAGTTGGGTGCTTTTCAATATGTATTAATTAAATATTAATATAAATTTTATTAGCCAAGGAAAATATTTCTCATTAAGGGGAGGGAGTCAGGTAAAAAAAATTGATTTTGAAAATTCAATATCATCCAAATCCTATTGCATATAAAAATGCCCAATGCACTATATTCTTGGTACTCAATGAAAGGATTTTTTGCTATAGTCTAACTTGCATCGGCTTTTCAATATTATCTTAAGCAAAGTTCTTAGGTTTTCCATTCTGCGCATGATTCAGATCAAACTACTAGGCAGATTGGAATGGTTGACGTCTCATTTTCTTCTCCATGAAAAAATACACCGGCTAAATGGAGCAAATGTTAATAAAACGTAATATTTTTTAAGTGACATAATTATTAATAAATAAATTTTATGCTATTTTCTAAACCAGTGATTAACTTTGCTTTCAGAATGAAAAAAAAATAGTTTGCTCCATTTAGCCGATGTATCTTTTCATGAAGAAGAAAATGAGATGTCAACCATTCCAATCTGCCTAGTCGTTTGATCTGAATCATGCGCAGAATGGAAAACCTAAGAACTTTGCTTAAGATAATATTGAAAAGCATATGAAAGTCAGACGACAGTCAAAAATCCTTTCATCGAGCACCAACAATATAGTGCATTGGGTATTTTTATATGCAATAGGATTTGGATGATATTGAATTTCCAAAATCAATTTTTTTGACCTGACTCCCTCCCCTTAAGAAATAAACTACGTTAAAAAATGTCTGATATTGTATTTGATATCTCCTTAATATTACTACATATATTGCCATCTGTGACTATTCGTTACGTGATGAAAACTTGCGCCATTTCTGCTCTCTAATAACGAGCAAACATTGCTGTTTGATGACGCACAGCGTGTTCCAAATTGCTGAAGTTGTTAATAAAAAAATATTCTAACCAAGTTGTCTGAACGATTTGCAAACTGTGACGTGCTGAGTTGACTGGCCAAAGGAAGCGAAATCATCCAGATGCTACGGAAAATCTCAGCTGGAGCGAAATACAACGAACGATATACGTCCTGGAGGTTGGAGAGTGTTCGAGGGTGTCCAGGTGAGTAACGCCTTGCGCCAAAGCACACGATTTAGCAGGCTAAAGTTGGCGGGACCACCTGTAACCAACTGCCGACCTGCGCGAGCCACTGGAAACGAGAAACAGGAAAGCAAAGAGAAAGAGCGAGAGAGAAACAGCAACGAGGGAGAGAGAAATGTTTTCAACGTTCCAGCAAAGAGCGAGGGAGATTTGGTGCTGCCGACCAAAATCCACGGGAGAGATTTATTCGACCTAAAACTCTTCACCCGGATCACCAAGGGGTTTGCCCATCGGCGCACTCAAAATTGTTTATAATCGTAATTGGTATAAATGCAGATGTAAACTTGCAATAAAATTTCATTTATGTAATCAAATTCTAAAATTATTTTGTCGACAAATATTTATTTGTAATTTAGAATAATTAAAATATTTGAATTGGCATTGAAAAGATAATATTATAAAATATTTATAATTATATACCCGCGTAAAAATAATGATGTCAAATTGTGATCATAAATTGACATATCTCAAAAAGTGCCATTTTTGAGACGCTTTAGCACAAAATATCTTAGAAAATTTCAAAGCCATTTTGAGATCGATTTGATACCAAGTTTTTTTTACTAATCTGAGCTCAATTATTGCGCTGAAATTTAATTGTACATTTGAAAGATCAAAATCAATTGTGCATATCACGAATATTAACATCAAATTGTAATTTGGTATCAGTAAACGTGATATCAAATCGATCTTAAAATCCCTTTGAAATTTTCTAAGATATTTTGTTTTAACGCATCTCAAAAATGGCACTTTTTGACATATGTCGATTTGAGATCTCAATTTGACATAATTATTTTTACGTGGGTACTTAAAGAATTATGAAAACCAGTAGTAGCGAAATTTCAATATTTACTGAGATGAGGCATAATTAATAATTTTAACAAATAAATTTGAAGAAATATTTCTTTCGTTACTCGTAAATGCACATTCGGTATGGTTCGTGCAAAAAAGGTTCAGAGTCCATGATTGAACCCGCGTAAAAATAATTATTTCAAATTGAGACCACAAATCGACATGTCAAAAAGTGCCATTTTTTAAATGCGTGAACACGAAATGGCTTGGAAAATTTCAAGCGCAATTTGTGACTCGATTTTAGCAACTTTTCAAGAAGTTTTTATGGTGCATCGAAAATCGTGCGATTTGACTAATTTGAGCGTTGTTTGAGATGTTTATTATTATTTTTTTTAGACCACTTGAACATTTTTTCATACGATTTAATAAGATATACGATGAGTTTTAGATATAGATTTCAATTTATTGTCAACCGAGTACATTAAAAAAATGCTAAAACTAAGGCTCAAATTGATCGCACATTAGTATAAAAAAAAACTTAGTATCAAATAGTTTTGATCTCAAAATCGTTTTGAACTTTTCTAAGATTTTTTCATCTTAACGCGTCTCAAAAATGGCACTTTTTGAGATATGTCAATTTATGATTCCAATTTGACATAATTATTTTAACTCGTGAATCCAGGACAAAATCCAGGATGGAGTCTGGGCTGTCCAGGACGAACTCCAGGTAATCCAGGATAGACTCTGGATAATCCAGGATGGACACCAAGATGGACAATGGGATCGGATCAAATCCCATTATTCTCCATCCTGGAATACCTAAACTTCATTCTGGACTCATAATTTTTACGCGGCGCATTACCCCAACTTTCCAGCGAAATTGCATCCATCGGAATTTGAATCGCCAGGGAAAAAAAACCCGTTTTTTTCATTCCTTTTTGGTAGACATCGCAGGGATTGTAAAACCCGTTTGTGGGGCGTGGAAGATGAGACGAGATACGCGATGGATTGATAGGATGAGCATACGATTATCTATCAAGCGTAGGAACCAAATGGAATACCAGAGAATTCGGCTAATGGAATTAGGATTCTCTGAGGCGCGAGGGAATTTAGGTGGAATTTAGGTATAGCCTCGAGCTAGGATCGTAGATCAGCACCAGCAGAAGCAACAGCAGCAACACCGCAACTAGCAAAATAGCCATTGCGATACTAGTCGCATTCGAGAGTTCTCATGCAGTCTACATAATCCGAACATTCAGTGGTAGTATTAGTCAGAGGTACTGCGATGGTATGCTCGTCTCGTCGAGCTCGCACGTTAATTATACTCGTTACCTTGTTCATTAGCGTCGTCCACTCCGGTTATTTGAAGAAGCAAGCATTGGAATCCGCCCTTACACACGTAAATACGAATTCAAATTCGGCGCGTTTGAACGAGGATTCGCGAGATTACTGCGAAGCTTTGCACCAAACAAAAGTCTCCAGTTTGGGGAAACTGATCCGCCCTCTGACGAACTTCATGAGTGATTCAGCTGCGTAATGATGAATCAGACAATGGCGCCACTATATGCGATATTATGTTCTTATGATCGAGCTCGTATGATGGTAATACTCGTTATCGCGTTCATGAGCCTCGTTTACTTTGATTTTAGGGTAGGATTACATGAAATCGTGATTAAACTACCGAACTATTAATGAGTTAGTTTCTGATCGTGTAATATTTTATAACGCATATTTTCTTTCATTCTTTCCTTGGTATGGCTTCAATCGCCTTTTACCACCCTTCCCACCCTTAGGGGAGGCTGGGGAGGTTTGACCATGCGGGAGGCTTGACCATCTGTCGATAAAGAAGCAAGGAAATCGTTTTAAAACAAAACTATGAGTGCTAGAGGATCGTAGTCTTATCTGCGCTAAACGCCGCGCCCGGTAACGTTAGGAACGCGATAACAAGGTTATAATTCTCAAATATTGGATCGAGCAAAAAAGGTTATAGTTTCCGCGTACGATCTCTAAGGATATAAGTGAGTTAAATCAACATATATTTCATGCCCCATCCATTGTATTTATGTAATTATCAGTGGCCGAAGCAATGGTATATAAATTAAATCGAAAAACGTCTATTTTTTTCTAAAATAAATTCTAGTTTACGGAAAGACGTTGACGGGAGGTGTAACCCATTAATTAGAGGGAGGTTTGACCATCTCATTATTTAAAAAAAAACTTCATATTTTCAGAATGCCCTTCGCGTGGAAGTCCAAGGGCAAAGCAAGGAACAAAGTAGCTCCTAAAGTGATGAAATCCGCGGTAAAACGCGTTTTGGAAGATGGAAAAAGTGTAAAAGTGGAAAAGTGGTCCGGGTAAAAAATCCCGATAATAATTGACGGCAAAGTTGTCTTCGTTTTTTCAGTTCATCAATAAACTTTACTTGAAATTATGATTTATCATTTTTTCGCGATTTATTTTCGATATAATTTTGGGTTGGTCAAACCTCCCATAGCGTGGGTCAAACCTCCCCTATGTGGGGAGGTTTGACCGAAGTGACACGTCTCCACAAAAGCACGAATATTGGCAAATTGAGACGAGATAAAAATATACAATAAATTGTGTATACTCTACACACATTCCGTTATCACATGAAGGCAGCCGTTAGAAAAAAAAATGGTCAAACCTCCCCAGTCTCCCCTACTCCTATCACACCCTACCCGCACTTCACTAAGCTAATCTAACTTTCTAATGCGTCCGCACCCGCGTAAAAATAATGATGTCAAATTGTGATCATAAATTGACATATATCAAAAAGTGCCATTTTTGAGACGCCTTAACACAAAATATCTTAGAAATTTTCAAAGCCATTTTGAGATCGATTTGATACCAAATTTTTTTTACTAATCTAAGCTCAATTATTGCGCTGAAATTTAATAGTACATTTGAAAGATCAAAATCAATTGTGCATATCACGAATATTGACATCATATTGTAATTTGGTAATCAGTAAACGTGATATCAAATTGATCTCAAAATCTCTTTGAAATTTTCTAAGATATTTTGTCTTAACGCATCTCAAAAATGGCATTTTTTGACATATGTCGATTTGAGATCTCAATTTGACATAATTATTTTTACGCGGGCAGCCGACTTTAGCTACACTGTACCGCATTTGCCATGGGCACAGGGTGTTGTCCACAAGCGGCCACACTATTTGTTTCCTGGCTTACAGTTTTTTTCTTCCTGCAAAATAAAACCCCGTCCTAAACTGAAATAAAAATTCCCTAACGGCCCGGGCCCCCCGAGTTGGCGATCCGCCCCTGAGCCCGCGAAAGCTCCCATAGTTCCCGCTCGGCCGACAGATGGCCACGACGATGCGGTCTTTCTCGCAAGAGAATTGACCCGGCCGTGCATATAAGCAGCGAAAATTCGGAGCTTTTTTGTCCGAAACTTTCCTGCCCGTTTCTCCAAGTAGAACGACCGCATGAAGGTAAGGATCCGGGAGTTGTGCTGCCTCCGTACCATTCCCAATTTTTGTCCTATTTACTGCTCATAAGTAAATATACTAATGCGAGGTTGCTGTTTAAGCGACTTCTTTTCTTTCAGATTCTCCTCGCTGACCATAAGCCTGGACTCCCCTTTAAATTGATTTAAAAAAAAATATATAGATAGATAATCAAAAAAATAAAAATAAAATAAAATATTCATATATTGAATAGCCGCAAAAAATATTAATTTTCAGTTCAATTTCATGGTAATCTTCTTGAAAAAATGGAGAAAAACAGTTAATGCATTGCGAAAATAATGGAGGGTTGTACTCTTCCATTTTTTCCGCATTTCTTCCCAAGACTTCATTGAAAATGAGATTTCTTTTCAGGTGTATAAAAGTTCACATATAATTTCATAAAAACTGCAGGTTATTTTTGCAAAATCATTACTGCAAAACGAATTGTACTTTGAACTTTATTTCTTAAAGTAATGAGGCTTTACAACCCTGATTGAGATAACACATAACCAGAATGTATCAAACTTACGCTATGAACCAAAGTGACTTGGATGCTGGAACTCACCTGTAACAGAAATTAAAAACAAAATGGTTATTGATCGAAAAATAGAAGTCATTGATTGGTTTAAAAAGGGTTCGTGTAATTAATTCTAAATAGCCAATAATTCCAGTGATTTTCATTATTTAAATGATATAGATTCGACTGAACATGAAAAAGAAACAACTAAACGCGATACATTTTTTCCCCCCAACAAATAAATTATAGGCACATTAAAAAAAAAATCATATCTATCTTAACAAATTCGAAATAAGAATAAGAAGATAAACTATAATTCTTGCTATAATTTTAGCGATATTATACTCAAGTCGATATAGCAAAAAACAGCTTCAGGATATTTTAAGAGATCCCATCGCTTTACTTGATTTCCAACACTATGATTTTAAGAACATTTACGGAATTTCGCGAAATGCCTTAAAGCTATTTTTTTAAAATACACGGTACATAAAACTACGAAGCAATTTCAACGAAACCTGAATAAACGATATAAGATACAGATTGCATAAATCTACCCGATAAAATATTCAAATCTGATAGAGAATTCTGATAATAATGGAAATGATAATAAATGGACTGGACATTAATGCATTAATTCACACATTGGTGTCTTTTAGTCACTGTTAAGTTACCCGCGTAAAAATAATTATGTCAAATTGAGATCTCAAATCGACATGTGTCAATAGTGCCATTTTTGAGATGCGTTAAGAGAAAATATCTTAAAAAATTTCAAAGGGATTTTAAGATCAATTTGATATCACGTTTACTGATACCAAATTACAATTTGATGTCAATATTCGTGATATGCACAATTGATATTGATCTTTCAAATGTACAATTAAATTTCAGCGCAATAATTGAGCTCAGATTAGTAAAAAAAACTTGGTATCAAATCGATCTCAAAATGGCTTTGAAATTTTCTAAGATATTTTGTGTTAAGGCGTCTCAAAAATGGCAATTTTTGAGATATGTCAATTTATGATCACAATTTGACATCATTATTTTTACGCGGGTAATCAGTATGACCTATTACATATTAATTCGTATGCCTTAAAATAATTATATATTAGATAACTATTCAGCGTTTGGAAACGACAACATACTCAGCGAAATGGCACTTTGGGTCATGCAGTTTTCTGAGTGGCACCAAATTTGGGGTATCCGGTGCAGCCCTTGACGAAATGAAATCGTGATTACGCTAACTAATTTTCAATCAGTCAGTTGTGCAACGGTATGTTCTTGTCATCGCGTTCGCACATTAATTATACTTGTTAGCTCGTTCATTAACGTCGTCCACTGGGTTTAGTTCTCGAAGCGAATGTTGAAATACGCGCTTCTATACACAGATGTAAATTGGAGTCAGAACCAATGGTCGTGTGTTTGAATGAACATCGGTCAAAGTATAATCAGGCTTTACACTTGATGAAAGCTTCCAATATAGGAAATTAGGTGTGCTCCCCATGATAATCTGGTATCGTGATCAAACGACCGAATCATAAATAAGCCAATAAGTTTATTAAGAAAACAATAATCTATTGTGATTATGATTCGGTGATTGATGATTGATGATCTTTCAATGATATCCAACGTTCGCACATCCTTTCATTAATGTGATTCTTGACTTCAAATTAAGGATGTAGGAGCGCGATGGGGTGCTCAACTTCCTGAAAAGTGAGAATTCCGAGAGAAATTCGAACACTTATCGATGAAATAAAAATCTGAAAAAAATCAAGCATACAAAAGGTGCGGAAAAGATTAATTTTGCATATCAATAATTGCAAAATGTTATTAACAAATAGGTGAAAAAAAAAATTCTTCAACAAATTAGCCGTCAACCTAAATTTTTTTTCGAATGAAAATGATTTGTTAAATTTTCTGAATACGTACGAATTTTTTCAGAATTTTGTCTAATGTTTGAAAATTGCGTTTTTTTTTTATTGTATGAGCTGTATTCGCGAATCTATTTGATCAATCGTTTCGAAACTTCTTGGGTGTAATGGGTGGTTTTGTGACAAGCACATATGAAAAATTCGCGACTTAACATGCATAAAAAAAAATGAATTCCAAAAAAACGGAATTTCGATGATTAGAAAAGATTCTGAAAAAATTCATACGTATTCAGAAAAATTAACGAGTCATTTTCATTCGAAAAAAAAGTTAGGTTGACGGATAATTTGTCGAACAATTCTTTTTTTCACCTATTTGTTAATAACATTTTGCAATTATTAATATGCAAAATTAATCTCTTCCGCACCTTTTGTATGCTTGATTTTTTTCAGTTTTTTATTCCATCAAGAAGTGTTTAAATTTCTCTCTGAATTCTCATTTTTCAGGCAGTTGAGCACCCCATCGCGCACCTACATCCTTAAGTGTCAGCAAAAATGTGGCAAAAGAAAAGATTCATATTGTTAGAAAATGTCTCTAATTTCAAAATAGTTTAAACGTACAGTTTTGGAAATGCATCGAAGGGAATATTGAAAACTTTGCACTTTCAAATTAGCAAACATTTTATAAGATCGAAAATTGCGCTGGTTAAATGAAATGAAATTAATGAAAAAAATGAGTATAATTAATAAACCGATTGGAGAAATAAAAAAAGGCTAAATAAAAATGGTTCGTATATTATAGTCGGGAAATTAATTCGTCAAGTGTGTGGTAATCAATTAGAATAATAATCAAAATAGAAATAGGGATATTCGCGCCATGTCAGGGAAACACATGGGTCATTCCATATCAAGTGCACCATTCATTTTCCATCACGCCAATTTTTCTGTAGCTTATAAGCATAATAATGCAAATTCTGTGAAATTTTGCGAAAAATCGAAATGGTCTGACTCAACGAAAAAAAATGTATCACTTTATTTTGTCAAAAAATGATAGAACTTTTTTTTTGACCGGCTATGGCAAATTTTTTATTAAAAAGTACATGCAAAAACTTAAATTGTATACAAGAACAAGTTTTTTGATACGGTCGGTAAGTTTGAATATACCGCGAAATGAAAAAAAAAATCAAGTAACAAAAATTTTACTTCATTTTACGAAATTATTAAATTTCGGGCGAACCATAGGTGCTAAAATTCTGAAATAATTTGAAGCTGTTCGTGATACTCTAAACAACTTTTGAAAAAATTATGAACAATATTTGCGACCATGCTAAATTTGGGTGGGCCATTTGGTATGGAATGACACACATATCCTCTTTTCTTCTTTTTGCCCTGCGGGCGAAAGTCAGGGGTAAATTATTAAAAAGTACATGCAAAAACGTAATTGTATACAAGAATAAGTTTTTTGATACGGTCGGTAATTTTGAATATACAACAAAATGAAAAAAAAAAATGAAGTAAAAAAAATTTTACTTCATTTTATGAAATTATTAAATTTCGGGCAAACCATAGGTGCTAAAATTCTGAAATAATTTGAGGCTGTTCGTGATACTCTGAACAACTTTTGAAAAAATTATGAACAATTTTTGCGACCATGCTAAATTTGGGTGGCCCATTTGGTATGGAATGACACACATACCCCTTTTTCTTCTTTTTGCCCTGCGGGCAAAAGTCAGGGGTAAAAAAAAGAGGTAGAAAATATGGAAACTTCGATATTCCTGAAACGAAAAAGCCAAAGAGATTCCATAGAGAGAGTGAGTAATGTGTGTTCACGTTATACAAGAGAGAGAAAAAACATAGTGGCGTTTTGAATTATTTTTCTCCAGGTTCAGGGTTGCTGGTTCGGCAAAGGGAAGGGGAACTAGGTGGAGTCCGCGTTTGGCTACAAAGGAATATGCAGAGCAGACGCAACCGGTGCAGGGTGTAAGGGAAAAAGGGATCACCATAGGAACTTGAACATAGGCCGGGAAAAAAAGAGTAAAATAGATGGGGGGAGGCTAAGGGGAGGAGGATATGTGAGGTGACAGAGGCAGTGGCATGTGGAGAATGTGAGTTGAGGATCAAACGACAATCCCTTCCACCGTTACCCATCTCATCCCTTCCAGTTTCATTCAACTGGCGTTCTTCTGCTCGCCATTCGTTGGTGACAGAAAAAAGAATAGCAACAATGCACAACTACCGTCCAGTGTATTACGAAGGGCACGTCCTAACCACCACTATTTACTACCCTTTACTACTACCCCTCAGAGCAATCTGGCATTTTTAACCCACCCCTTGGATAAATCCAAGGGGTGGGTTAAAAATGCCATCGGTTCTTATACCGGCCCTTCCTTATTCTTTTTTTTGCCGTCACGCTGAGTTACTCCTATTAGGTGAGAGGGGAGGGTCAGATTGCCGCTTTCCAAAACCACCCTTGAAATTACTAACCCCTGAAAAAGCAGCTCGCGTGTCCTATCGACGTTGAATAGCATGCAAGGGCTGTTCCAGCTTTGCCTTAACTAAGTATAGTACTCGTGCGGTTTCTCCCTCTGTGTCTGTGTGACGACCATGGGATACACCAATGACTGGCCAGGAGAAGAAGAAAAAAAAATAGAAAAGCGTTCTTCTCTATGGTTTTCACCCTTCGTCCGACTTTCATGTCTTCATTTTGCTGGACTCTTATTCGTTTCACTCGTTCTTTATATGCACTTCTCTCTCAGTGCGCACCATCTAACCGGGCAGTCATTTTGATTGTGACCCCCATGACTATACTTTGAAGTCGACCATCGAACGACGTGGCTCAACCTTTCTTTTTTCATTCGTTCCGCCGTCGATCACAGCACGCAAACTGCGTCGACATTATAGATGCTATATAGGATGGAATACGAAGCACCCTTCGGATCAGGGGGTTGCACCCCGAGAAATTCAACATGGAGAATTTTATCTACTGCAAGTTTTATAGCGATGGCGTTGACGAGTGGTTAAAAGCACACTCGGAAATTCTTTACAAGTGTTTTCAATATTTAATATGCTGTTACTGTCAGTTTTTTTTCTGTTATGTCCTTTTCTGATTTAATATGATAAATTATTTTTTTTTAAATTTAAGGTTACTTATTATGCTTTATTTTTTTCATTTATGGGGCTTACGGTTATCGACAGGATCGCGACAATCTTTTTTTTTTCCTTTTGAGTTGTAGAGCAATATAAAAAAAATACTCTAGAATTTTTTCTAGATTTTTAAACAAATTTGTGTTTTTTGAATTACCTAAAATTAGATTTTCTCAAATCAAGTTTTAGGTAATTATTCGCCTCATATTCGCTCTAGTCTAAAAAAATTCGTTTTTGGACACAGAATTTACTGTAAAAAAAAAAAAGAATCGTCGACGTACTTTTTGAGAAAATCAAATTTTAGGTAATTAAAAAAACACAATTTTTGTTTAAATCTAAAAAAATGTCTAAAGTGTTTTTTTATGTTGCTCTACAACATCTAAAAAAAAGTCTCTTTTTTGTTCTGTATCTTTTCTTTCAAGTACGTTTCTTTTTTATTTTTATTTTTATTTTTATAGTACATTTCATTCATTGTTTGTATGATTTTTTGTTTATATTATATTATTTTTGAATCCTATTTTTTCTAACTGTAGTATTAAATCTGATTGGCCCTGATTATCATCATGATATTGTAATTTGGGAATGTACTATTTAAAAATAAACAGCGTTTTTTTTTAAAGCAAGTTTTGTGGAAAACGTTTGTTAAATATAATTTTATTACTAGAATTAGGAATATTGTTTTCTATTTTTCAAATTTATTCACAGAATGAATAAAAATAAAATTATGAATGCATTTAATGAATCTTGTGTCATGAATATGCGTAATAACCAATTTATAATAATGAATACATTAAATTAAATGGAATCCGAAAGTCATTCGTTATAGCTTTCTGCTTCAGACATGCAGTGACACTAAATTGCATTCATAACGTTTGCGGTATTATGAAGATCAAAGTTGAAAATTGTGGCTCAGTCTGGACATGTAAATGTTGGATAAATAACGCAACACTGCAATAAATTGCATTTATTATAAATTGGTTGGCGAATCCGACTTGTGCTCGATGTCGATCTAACACTATCATCCATAGACAGTAAAATAAATAAACACACGGTAATGTAATAAATATTCAATATGCGTTAATATTTAACAAACAGTAAATACGGTATCTCCATTTACTTGTTTATACTATTGCGTCAATATGATACGAGAATTTCTACGTATAAATACAGGCGGGACCAAATTGGTGAAAAAACTCCATTAACTCTCATGGGAAACGATCCCAAAGCTCCGTGTATTTACCTACACAGAGAATTGTGAACAAACGCGATTCTATCACGTTTATTCAAAAGCAGCGAGAAAAAAAGAGACAGGAACAGGAAGTTTATACAAAAGCATTTTTTTACTCTCAATTTAGCGAAACTTCTTCCCTTTAACCCTTTAACAACATATTCCGTTTTCACGGTATTAAAACAAAAACTGTAATGGTGGATTTTGTTGTGAATTAATTTAGTGGAAAAATTATACGTTAAAGATATTCCACCATTAAAGTGGTAAAAAGTGTTTCATAAATTCCGAACAAAAAATGCATTTTATTTTTTTAATAATAAAATAAAAAACGTATACACATTTCTGTGTGAAAAGTTTTAATGATGTGAATATAAAAAAAATTGCTATTGGCGCATTTGCAACACGTGATTTTCTCATCACGTTTGTTACCGATGTGAAGATTTTAATGTAAAGTTGACTAATAGTACATTACGATACTAGTGCGAAAAAACTTTTTCTGGCGAGTGTGAGTTTGCAACACGAGCCGAAGGCGAGTTTTGCAATCACACGAGTTAAGAAAACATTTTTCGCACGAGTATCATACAAAATTTTATTTCACGAGGTATGTAAATGGGATTTGATGCACGCGAAGCGTGCGTAAAACCGCGTTTTACGCACGGAGTGATATAAAGTAACTTTTTACATTTTCTTTTTTTTTTTTCTTCATATTCCAGGTAAAGTTTCAGAAACGGTGGAGATTTTTTTTATTGAATTTCAATGCCAAAACTACATTTTATACGTACAAGATACTGCGATCCAGTCTCTTTAAAAATTTATTTTATTTTCGGATGATACAAAAAACGAGACGCTTTGTTTGAAATCTTGAAAAATTTGTGTAAAAACTGTACCAACATGAACTGTCATGGGGAATGATTCCAAAGTTCTGAGCATTTATCGAGACAGAGAAATATAAATAAATGTGTTTCTAATATTTTTATCCAAATGCAGCGAGAGTCAAACAAAAGGTTTATATAGTCATTTCTTTTCTTTTTTTTTTCTCGCAACTTAGCGAAGCTTTGGTTAGTCAAGTTTTCCATTTTCCGCAAAACTCGTCGAAAGTCCTCGGAAAAGAGCTACGGAACCATCAGCCAGAAAAATATATTCTGCACGCTCGGACAGAGTTTCGCATTGCTGAGAGTTTCTATCGGGTCTGATGAAACGAGAGAGGGCGACTGGCGCTTTCTCGGCCCTTCACTTGGCTGTACGTTCGCATCCCTACAGAGTTTCTTCGACACTTTGGACATCACGAGGAAAGCTGGGAATAGAGCGAGCGACGACGAAGAAGATGGAGAAATTTCGATGCTGTACGAAGAAACGAAAATTCGATTTGAAAAATGTCCCTTTGGTTGATGGGGCCCTAGAAATCCTTATAAATTTATACAGTACGCTACATTCATTCAAACTCACATCTTTATATCTGCCAACAACTTATTTTTCTCTATTCATTATTAAATCCAGTTAAAAAAAAAATTAAATCCAGTTCTGAAATATTTTCCATCCCCTGTTATAATTCGAAAGCTATGAAGCATGGAATATCTTTTTGTCGACCTATTCGATGAGTTTGAATTTACAATCGTTACTATTTATATTTTGAATAATTGATTTATACTTTTTAAAAAATATTTTGTACTCGATCGTTCTGGCCAGTATTTTTATTGCGTAACTCCTGTAAAAATGTCGTCGAAGAATACAAAACCATGGCACGTAATATTAGGTTAATACTGGTAAGGGCTAAAAGGTCTTCAGTCGAGCCCATCGTTACTTGGTACATTTATTCAAATTCACATCTATATTGCCAATAATTTATTTTGTTCAATTTTTCATTAAATCCAGTTCTGGCTTTTTTACCATCCACCTTAATTTCAAAGTTTTAAAGCATAAAATCTCTGTTCATCTTTTTTTGATGACTGTCAAGTTTGAAATTTCAATCGTTACAATTGGAATCCCGGAAAAAATACCCCTGGAAAAAATACCCCCGGAGAAAATACCCCAGATAAAATACCCCTTGGTAAAAACACCCCCGGATAAAATACCCCTTGGTAAAAATACCCCGGGATAAAATACCCCTTGATAAAAATACCCCCGGATAAAATACCGGGGGTATTTTAAAGAACCTAAAGAACCTAAAGAAACAAACGCCAACCTAACTAACGCCCTTAAAGAACCTAAAGAACAAATATAAGGAAAATACCAAACTAACTAATTCCCTAAAGAAACGAACGCCAACCTAACTAACACCCTAAAGAACCTAAAGAACAAATATAAGGAAAATACCAAACTAACTAACTCCCTAAAGAAACGAACGTCAACCTAAGTAACGCCCTAAAGAACCTAAAGAACAAATATAAGGAAAGAACCTAAAGAAACAAACGCCAACCTAACTAACGCCCTAAAGAACCTAAAGAAAAAATATAAGGAAAATACCGAACTAACTAACTACCTAAAGAAACGAACGGCAACCTAACTAACGCCCTAAAGAACCTAAAGAACAAATATAAGGAAAATACCAAACTAACTAACTCCCTAAAGAAACGAATACCAACCTAACTAACGCGTTGAAGAACCTAAAGAAGTCAGTAAAAGTGGATGATTCACGTGATAATTTGTCGTTGTGACTATTTCTTTTTGTGATATTTTGTCGTTTTTACCAAGGGGTATTTTATCTGTGGGTATTTTTACCAAGGGGTATTTTATCCGGGGGTATTTTGTCCAGGGGTATTTTATCGGGGGTATTTTCTGCGGGGGTATTTTTTCCAGGGATATTTTTTCCGACTACCTTACAATTGGTATTTTGAATAATCGAATTATACATTTTTTTCTGATATTTAACCCCGTTTATTCGGGCCAATATTAAAAGATAACGTCGAAGAACACAAGTCGACAGCACGTAATATTAGCTAACGTTACTTGGTACATTTATTCAAACTCACATCTACATTGCCAACCATTTATTTTTCTCTATTTTTAATTAAATTCAGTACTGACATTTTTTCCATCCACCGTAAGCCGAAGGCTTTGAAACATGGAATCTCTGTTCGTCGACTTTTTTTATCGTTTCCTTTTTGTTTTTTTTTTGTGTTAATACAGGACCCACTGATCGGCGTTGTATAAAGTCCTTGCACACAGTAGAATTTTATCGAAGAAAAGGGGTACGCAATGGTGAAAAGATACAGCACCAAGAGTTAATGGATAGACAGACAGCAAAGGAAAAAAGGAGAAAACACGAATTCCCAAAGCGCACAGTTAGCAACGGAAGGTGAAGCAAAGAGGAGAGGAAATAATGAAATGAAATGAAGAGAAGAAAAAACGGGACTGAGGAAACGAGTAAGAAAGGCAAAAAGAGCGGAAAGAATAGGAGGTCGAGGGGGGAGGAAGGGGGTGGTTCTGAAAATGCGGGAATGACCGAACGAGTATACAGGATCGGAATTAAAAACTCGGCAAACAGATTTCTACGGTCGAGCGGCGTTTAATACCCTTTCTCGTTTCAGGTCGACGAAAGCCGCGTTTCTGGCCAATCCTTTCCACAATCTTTTTATCGCTCGGTTCGCCAATGTCGAGAATATTCGTACTTTTACGAGCCGAGGCTAAGTAGAAGAAATATCGTAATGAAAGCTCCGGCGAAATTTCCTAGCCAAGCCGACGTACAGCCGACTCAGTAGTTTGCCCTCATAATCCTCCGGGAAGCTTTCGATGAGATACGAAAGCGGTGGGAGAACGCAGCACCGAACTAAACGAAAAAGAAATTAATCCCAGATTTCTTTATCTCCTCGTCGATGAAAGTATCTTGCGCACATAAAAACTCACTCGCAGCGAAAAAAATGATGCAGCTGAATATATTTATGGTAAACTAATTCCACGGCCGCTAGTTAGGTTAACTAAGTAGGTAAGCTTAATTATGTGATTTATTTATTTACTTTTGAAATTTTTGTTAAAGTGAAAGTGACAAAAACGAAAACGTTGATTAACCCTTTAAGGAGAGAAAGTCAGATCAAAATATTGAACATGTTTTCGGCAGATTAATTCAAATGCATGTAATATATGCTTTTCGCAAAAATAACCAAATTGTACAATATATATATTTTTTTATGTTTTAAAAATTGCCAATTTTTAGAGTAAAAATGTGAAATTATTTTTTTAATAATTTGTACTATCGTGAAAAGCTATGACAAGAAAAGAAAAAAAATGTGACATCTTCTAAAATTTATTACGTTGGATTTTTTTTTTTTTTTTTTTTTTTTTTTTTTTTTTTTTTTTTTTCAAAGATCAGAAAACTTTTATACCTATTATATTTGTTTGTATAGATCTTTATAATTGCAGTCGCGATTCTATTGTCACTGTTGGCATGGAATTTTATTTTTCTGTAGAGAAATAAATAAAAACAGATATAATGAAAAAGTCCCTCGTCTCAAAGACCAGAAGATAAAAGAGATGCTATATACAATCGTCCAAGCTTTCACCTACATATATTTCAGCCCAAGCTGTGTACCGCGTAAACAAGGTTAGTGACGGACTCACGATTCGACGGAAAACGAGAATAAGAGCTAACGGAACATTTCTTCGTGAAAATCATGAGATAAAAACGTTAAGGATTGAAATGGAAGGCTGAGAGGATGGATTGGTTCACGTTGAAACTTCCGTGAAACAAAAGCAAACGCTATGTTGAAGTACTTGGTCCGCGACGTGGAATCTGAGGAAATACAACGCAAAAAATCGAGAAAAACTGTGGAACACAAAGGGTTGAGTGAAGAGGTTAGTGAAGTGAGTAAAAAAGTGAAGAAGGTTATCCCGGGCTATAATTAAGGTGATTAAATAATTTGTCCGCCGGAATAAAAACACAAGTTTGTCAGAAGTGAGTCATTATGGACTAACAAATACAAAGTGGGACAAAGTAGGACAAAGTGGAAATCGAGTTGGTGGGTGACTTGTGCACGTAAAAATTATGGGTGGGGTTCAAGGTAACGAATGATCAAAGTAGCCAATGGCTAAAACAATGGATTCGATAATAATGGCCATTCTAGGTTCAGACTTTGATCACATTTAAATTTGCCATTTCAGTCATTCGCTATTTTGATATCCGTCCTATTAAAATACAATCAAAGTAGCGAATTCCATAATTATGGCCATTTTAGGTTCAGAATTTCATCATATTTAAATTTGCCATTTCAGCCATTCGCTATTTTGATCCCCATCCTATTAAAATACAATCAAAGTAGCGAATTCCATAATTATGGCCATTTTAGGTTCAGAATTTCATCATATTTAAATTTGCCATTTCAGCCATTCGCTATTTTGATCCCCATCCTATTAAAATACAATCAAAGTAGCGAATGGCTAAAACAATGAATTCGATAATATTGGCCATTCTAGGTTCAGACTTTCATCATATGTAAATTTGCCATTTCAGCCATTCGCTATTTTGATACCCATCCTATTAAAATACAATCAAAGTAGCGAATTCCATAATGATAGCCATTCTAGGTTCAGAATTTCATCATATTTGAATTTGCCATTTAAGTTATTCGCTATTATTTTAATGGCCATTCTAGGTTCAGATTTTCATCATATTTAAATTTGCCATTTCAGTCATTCGCTATTTTGATACCCATTCTATTAAAATAGAATGAAAGTAGCGAATTCCATAATGATGGCCATTCTAGATTCATACGTTCATTATTTTGAAATTCGCTATTTTAGCAATTCGCTATTTTGGTCATTCGCTATTTCGACCCCAACCTAAAATGATGAGTTCAGGGTAAAAATGTCGTCAATCCAGTTGTTTGGGCGAAAAAATGTTGTCTTTTACATGCCAAATTTACTGAGGAGCTTTGTTATTCAATGTTTCGAGGGTCCAGTTGTGAGATTATTGATTAAATTACATACACACACATATTTTTACATTATATTACATACTTTTTCGTAAAATTCAATACTCATTCAAGGTTCCGATCAATATTGACTTTTCGTGACGAATTTTGACATCGTGCAACGTCCCAAAAAAACAATCCAAAACAAAAAGCAGTTTGGTATATTATAGTTGCTAGATTTTCATTAAACCACCGATACTCAGTCCAGGATGAATCTGGGTAGTCCAGGATGGATTCCGGGTACTCAAGAATGGAATTTGATCCGATCCTATTGTCCATCTTGGACTCTATCCTGAACTGTCCAGAATCCACCCTGGATTGTCCAAATTCCATCCTGGAAAGCCCAGACTTCATTCTGAATGTCACTCTAGATTCTATCCTGACCTCCCCATCTTTTCTATGCGGGAATTCCACACTGAAATAATTGTTTGCTTGTGACAATTACGTTTTCAATTTGCTGTACATAAGCCCTCAAAAATTAGTTGCGCCAACCATATCGAATAGTCATCTCTACTATTCACGATTAGTTTTCGCAAGATTATTCAGCCTAACCAATCCAATGTCTAGGCCTTCCATTTGAATTGTTGGGACTACCATTCGAATCGTTGGTCCTACCATTCAAATTTTTGGCCCTACCATTTGCGTTGTAAGGGAAGTATAATGATCGATTGGTTGTGTCAACTTATTTTTTGTTTATGGCAGCTAAATCTTTTTTTTCCGGGCACCACAAAAATCACAATAACAGGTCCAACAGATACAATTCAAAAAAATTAGGCGAGGTTACTTAATGTTAGTAATATAGCACAGCCTTGATTTATCATTGAGGTTGAATAATCAGATGTGTGTGAAGTTAGCCTATCAATTGTCAGCATATCAACTAAAAAGTGGAGGTCTAGTTGCATCTACAGTTGCATCTAGAGTTCTACAGTTTTTCACAAATTTAAACAATAGTGTTGATCATTTCATGTAAAAAAGTGATCAGTCAAAGTAGATTATACCTTTCTACAAATACGGTGATTAAATAATTTGTCTGCCAGGATAAAAGCACAAGTTTGTTATAAGTGTGTCATTGTAGACTACAGCCAAAAAATTTGATGATCCATTCAACTATACACATGTTTCCCTGAGACAACTATATTTTTAAGGTTTCTGTAACAATAAATAATGTATTTAGCAACCAAATTACGGCACGTTTCATTATTTTTATAGTAGAACTCACTATATTGAACAAGTTGTCGAATTTATTTTTCTCAGTGTAACAAACACTTGAACAAAGTGGAAATAGAGTTTGTAGCTCTTAGTTGGGTCACTAAAACGGAAAAAAAAAAATTAGCGACAAGGGAACTCTATGGAAGTAGTGAGGATAGGCCGGTACTTTATCGCCTCCCGATACTAGCCACATTGTTTCATGCGTATTTCAACAAAGCACACTCAACGGCACAACCGACGGTGTAAGTGTTAGACACATTGTTTATGCGTTACCGAGGCATTGTTTCCCTTGTGGGCAATTTCATCCAACGCTTCTGGTATCCTCGATAGAAAGAGCAGATTCGTTCGTGGAAAGCACGCTTAAAACGAGCTTTGGGAATTCCATTATGTTACACCCTGACAAAATACTGTAGCGTATTGTACGAGACATGGCATTGTTGCCTCGCGGGCATTCAACGCTATTGGAGAAATATACGCTACATTACAGACTTTAATTTTACTTTTGAAGAAGTCACAGTGAAAACTATATTAACTGCACAATATCGAGATTTGTTAAATAGGAATAGGAATTTTTAGCGACAATTCTATAATCAATTTTTGCAACACTGAATATCTTCTTTGTTTTACTTAGCGAGTCTTAAAACTATGTGATAGTCATTTAACAAATGTCTTTCCGCTTTCGCGAGACATCGGCCGACGTAAATCACTTCAACTGATTCAAAATTAAGCTTACTTAAGCAAAGTTTGAGATTAGTTAAATTTAATTCGATCTCTTACTAACGCGAACTATAACAATGTTATTATTATGCATATTATGAATATTGCCACAGTTTCCGTGTGGTATCGATAGTCATAATCGTTCTTCGGAATTTCCGCGGACGTGCATATCTTCTCTTACGATATAGTCGTAGACTGCGTCGTCTGCGGCAGTATGTGCAACGTTATCGCACTTTGAAAAGCGGCTTAGAACCTCTACTGAACTCCTTTACGGCCTCTATTCGCGCGCCATCTCTTCGTCGCCTGATTCAGTCAACCCTCTTGGGCGCCGCAGGATTACCGTGGAAACGGGGTTATTCAAACGCGTTAGAGTACCACGACACCAACGACAAAGCAGCTCTTTGTTCGTTTAATGTACCGCATAATACAGACACTTGAAACCCATCGAGAGATTGTCTCAAAATCTGCATAAATTCGATTTTACCGCAGTCACGTGGTTTTCTGATGTATCATAAACGCCTAAATTTTCATCTGGCAGTTTAGCGATAATCACGCCAATTTCTACAATGAAAAAAGAAAATTATTGGGCAGAATAAAATAGAGGTTGACTCAACCTGTCTGAGAGGTTAAAAATGGCGAATGGAACGAGGAGTTTGGATCAAATTCACCAAATGGTTGTCGGACGTTCTTTGATTCAAATGTTTCATGTGGTTGAGATAACCACAGAGTATTTATTGTAGCTATGCGCACTCCTGCAGCAATCTCTAATCGATTTATTGGAACTATTGACTCGGTTGGTTCAACCACTCAAATATTTCAATTAAATTCATTATACGTTTGAGCGAATCAACCGTCCCACATGATTCGAGCACCTGTAATTATCTCAACCAAAATTTATGCTTCGTTCAAAGGATACATTTTTGAATTAGAAATACGTTATATTTTCTATTTTTTTTACAGTTTTTTAAATCAAATAGCTTAAAAACTATATGAAGAAATATCTTCCGCTCTTTGGCTCTAGGCTAGAAAATTTCGATATTCAACAGAGTATTTTTAGGATTTTTTTTCAGATTTTTAAAGTATGGCATTTGATATGTCACTTAAAAAAAATGCATAAAAAAAGAAATAAAAATCTGGTGCATTTGAGGATCTAACCAGTCCTACAAAAAATTACGAGCCGAATCGGGGAGGTCGAGGGTCAGATCCAGGTTGAATTGGGATGAATTGCCTCATATACTCCGGGCCCCGATTATTCTACGCCTCTTTATGAATCGCTCCTTGATTATTCTAAGGCCTTCAATAAGCCTCTTCTCAGGATTCGATTATTCCAAGTCTAGCAAAGTGTCAGCAGGCCCCATTTATTTCAAGTTCACCTATGAACCTTCAGCCCTTGAGCTCTTGATTATTCTAAGGCCTTCAATAAGTCTCTTCTCAGGATTCGATTATTCCAAGTCTAGCAAAGTGTCAGCAGGCCCCATTTATTTCAAGTTCACCTATGATCCTTGAGCCCTTGAGCTCTTGATTATTCCAAATCCCCTTATAAGCCCCATCCACGCCCTTATATTGAGATTTAAAAAAAACAACTATTAGGACCTATTTGAAATGTAGACCCTCCTCAAAACCTAATGTAGCAGTCCCGCGGGGTAAATGAAGGTTCCTCCATTTCTTTGACACTCGGCAGAACCTCCGAAAATGACCGATATTAGCCGAATGGAGTAAACGAAGTCTAATGTAGACTGAAATTCTTATATTTGGACCTCCAATTAGGTTGTACAGAGTGAGATGAGGTTCTTAGACCCTTGTATAAACTTCCAAAAGTGTTATATTTTACCTATTGTAATTCAACGAAGGGTGTTGGAAGGGTTTAAATTTTAACTCGGGGAGTTACTGCAAGTTCGGGAAGCACGAGTCACAATAACCTTGTATCTTGCTAAATATCAGTAGGGTTAATAAGGTTGATTACAAATATTGTGGCTTGGAAATCCGAAATGCTTGGGTTCTTTCAAACGGTGATGAAAAAAAATGTAAATAAAGTACGAACTGTGGATAAGTTTTTAGAGTTACTTTAACCAACCTTTGGGTATCACTATCTTGAATCTCACCTCCTCCTGTCCTGGGAGTCTCTAACTCCGCCTCTCTTTCATACAGCTTCGTAGATATTTCACGCAACGTCTTACTCGAGTCGTTCATCATCCGGGTAACACATGGCGCCATCCCCAGAGAGTTGAGTGAGGCACACATACATGCAGCTAAGAAGGAGGAGGGTGGAGCTAAGAGACTTTGGCCAAAGGGTAGATCGAAGCTAGGTGTAGGTGAAATTTGTGAGGGAAGTGGAGGTGCCTTAATTTATCACCTTGGCCGGCGTGACCTACGTCCTGGACCTACGGAAAGCATGTCCTCCTACCGCCCTTTACTCTCTATATCTCTCGTGGCATACCTTCCACCATGTTCCGGTCATGAGTGGACCTTCCTGATCTGTCTGACTTCACAGATATATAGCCATTGTCTAACTCGAAGCTTCTCTACGCTTCTGCCGCATATACAATGCTTAGCCTGACCTCCGACGATCCGAGACTCTCACCTCTGAAACCCTAACTCGAGATACCTAATAACTCTTCTTCTGTCGGACACTCGTACACAAAACGGACCTAACTCGGTACAACTCCAGGTCCTTAGTCTTCCAAGTCATTCAGGTTATTTTCATACACGTCATTCAAGATGGAACCGCCATATAAGCAAATTGACCTCAAACCTAGGAAATAATGGGTGCATCGCCGCCTCTCAAGTCCTGTCATCAGTGAATTGACAGTTGCATCCCTACGACGAAAAAAAACCACCATTCATACTCTCGCATATATTTTACCTCGGCATCGCTCGACCTATAAACAAGAAACCAGTCTCTAAGTTGGTATTCCAATGCTTTAATTTTGTTGCAATTAATAGGAAAACCCCTAATTCCTTATTGAATTTGACTAATTGCCAATACCTCGGGATAGGGCTTGTAAATTCCTTCAGTTTTTGTCCTATCGGATAGCATTTAGTGGCGCCTTTTATTTTATCTTGAATTAATTTCCGATTCTGTTATTAGTATAATCAGAATTTCTTAAAAGACCTAATATCTCGGGATTCTGATTATCAATTTGATCGATTCTAATTGTATTCGAAAGCCTTAAATGAGCCTTTAATTATAGCAAAGTTTTAAAAAAAATTTGTCATTGGTTCGGTCAATAGGACATAATGGCGGTTCCAATTTGATATCAAGCTAACACCGCCACAAGCTTTAATCAGCCCTCAATTATTTCCTAGGTTTAAGGTTAGTTTGAATAACTTTTCGTTCTCCCAGACCATTTCCAATCTTAGACAATCATAAAAAATTTGGGAATCAAATACGTCAACAAAAAAACCGTCTAAGCCAACAAAGATAATTGGGATTTCCATGTAAGTTTATCCCCGTTAGTCATATCCCAGTAGCTTAACTTTTATCCCATTCTCCCACTGCTTTTTCGTGATACACCGAACTCGAGTTGTCTGAAGAGCCGATTCGATTTTGTAGCTATACGTAAGTAGATATCCCGTGTTCGCTTACAGTGAAACGTGAAACGCAAGGAGGAGGAAGGCCGGATGATAGGGGAAGCAGCGAAGAGAGAATTGCTGCTGAGAAACGGATGGAGAAAGCTGGAGAATGGCAAAGAGCTAGATAGAAGGATGAAGCCGAGTATCTATGTAAAATCGAATGCACGGATGGCGCCGGAATCGAAGACATCGTATGATCGTAACCAACTATCGATATTCTGGGTATGTCATAGTGTTGACGATGATCGCTGCGGAGAAGCTTGATGGCAAACGACAGCATTGGTCGTTGTACAACTCACGTAGCCGAAATGTTGCCTTTTTGTCCATCCCACTTTGGCTTGTCTCGCTGGTTGTGTTGCAACGCACACGATCTTCGTCTTCTGGATTCGAACAAGAGTCTGAGGAAGCGCGAAAGGCTATCTGGCACGCTCAATCTGGCCGGAAGTTGCTTCTCGAGAGACCAACCGAGAGACAGACGCGAGGGAGGTTGAGATTCGACGAGTCGTTCTACCAGGGTTTTACTCGTCGTTGACGTTGTCGTCGCTTTTCTCCTCGTAGCTCGAGGAGGAGTTTCCTACTCTTCGTCCTTCTAGCATCAAGACGTTCACCTCCTAACCCTCCTTCGCTCTGAAACCTTCTCGATAATCTTGAACTTACAGTACGACGGTTCGATCACTCTTCAAAACGTTTTATGGTGTTATACTATCACCGATGCAGACACTACTACGACACAACCCTTTCAGCCTCTGATCCTTTTACTATGTCAATATATGACGCAATATTCGCTGGGAAAAAGATGAAAAAAGGGAACGAAATATTGCATGAGGATAGCGGGTCGGAATTTTTTTTTACGCCACAGAATTTTTTTTATTTATCGTTAGGTTGGGTTAACTCTCACATTTTGAACTCAGGATAGAAATGGGGAAATAATAAGAGGCACCATTTTTAATATTAGAATGAGCTTTAATTAGGATTGGCAGATTTATTAGTAGAACTTTGAACCGTCACTACAGACACAAATTAGCATCTGATTGGGCGCTGACGCGGCCCTGACGGGGGTTAGCAGCGGTATAATACTCTAATTTTAGTAATACTCTAAATTTCGCAGTAACTTTCAAATTGCAGATTACGATTGATCCATTTTGTTTTGGACAAAATTTAAAAAATTTTCTCTATATTCCTCGCCAAATTCCTTCGTATCCCTCAGGACTCTGCTCCTAAAACCTCGAGAAACTGCACATTTATTCTCTGCAGGGAGATGGAGAGAAACTGTTTCGAGTGGGCACAAAAATAGGTACATCCATAAATGCAAACCTGCCACTTAATTTATATACATAGGGTACAAATCGGGAAAAATTTTCCGAGTGCAATAAACCTTAAACGCACTTCGAATTACCTTAAGGCCAATAATATAGTGTCGCACATTAAATATAAGAAAATAATTCCTCCAATCACATTCAATTTTAAACTCAGAGAAATGGTAATAGTACAATCAACTATAACGTGACATCTATTAATTTTTAATCCATGCAACTATTTTCATAGTTACCATAACTAGTAATAGTTATGGTAATTATGAAAATAGTTGCTATTAAATCAACTATATCAATATATATAATCAACTATAACGTGATGACTATTAGGTTTTAGTCCATGCAACTATTTTCATAGTTACCATAACTATTACTATTACTAGTTATGGTAACTATGAAAATAGTTGCATGGACGAAAAATTAATAGTCGTCACATTATAGTTGATTATATTCATTGATATAGTTATAACCAGTAATAGTTATGATAACTATTTGGTAGTTACAGCAACTATTCTATAGTTGTAAGAACTAAAAATGAATAGTTGTTATTTTATGATTACTAATACCATAATTTTCTCTCACTGTAATTTTTTCTCTAATGCAATTAAACTCTAAATTGTCATAAATGGAATTTTGACTAACTTTAATATTTATTTCTCATTTTACGCCCTCACCCTTTTCCGCTTCAGTGAAATATACCAACAGTATTTTTTCTCTGCAAAAAAGTGTAGGAAGCAAAAAGAAAAAATGCAAGAATATGTCTGATCTTGATGGCCCGGGTATAGTATTCTTGTAATTAGGCAACGTTGGTAATTGCACGCTCAGACCAGACCCCGACATTAATAATCCCAGCAACGCTTTTTATCTGCGTGATACGTACGTAGATGATAGTAGTTGTATGTACCAGTAGCGCACCTACAATGTACGTGAACCTACAATGTATTATGAACTTTAACCGGGTGGGAAATCGAGCGTGCTCACCGAGTAAACGATCAACTCCGTCATGCCTTCCTCTTTTTCCGTCTGCGTGCTTGCCTTGTTTTTATTTTCTCGTTTCCGTTTTCCTCGTTTTTATTTTTTTTTTGTTCCTCTCAATTTTTTTTCTTTTTTCTTTTTTTTTTTCTTTCTTTGTTTCAACCCTGCAATCTGCGACCACATGAGCACGCGAGAACTCGTTCACGTTCGATCGATGGAAGCGTTCAAGCGTGAGCTTTTTCGAACCTGTGATATCGTCCATGTACTGTGCACCAACGTGTAGTACACGAACTACACTTGGACAGGAAAAACCAACACGATATCCACATCGATACACCCTCGCAACATGGACAAAATGGGCAGAGTTCTCTTGGAGGTTTTCCCAACGGCGGTGAAGGATTCGTGATATAAATCGCCGTCTCCTTCAATGATACCGCACGAATTCTTCGCGGAAATATTGTCTCGAGTCGACACAATCAATTCTACGTAGCGTGCAAGTGACTGGGAGTGCGTGAGTGCCTCGAGAAGGGAGTCAATCAATTTGTGTTGTTTTTTTCTTAAGACTGTGGAAATTGAAGTCAATTTTTCTTGCTTATAGAGAAAGCTTTGTTTTCGTTGAAAAAAAACTTTGTAAAAGGCGAAAAATAATGAGGAAGCTATTTGCAATGTTCTACTTTGCAGGCTTGTTTATGCTCTAGACATTTTTCTAAAAATTTCCAGTTTCGAAGAATTTTAACCGTGCACCGATATTTTTTTCAAATTTGTACTAAAACCTTGTACCATAGTAGTCCATATGTGAACCAAATTAGAACCCGGTATCTCGTATTTTGCATGAGCCAGCGCGAGAATAAGATTTTTCGAAAAATTCAAAATGCCATAAAATTTGAACGGCTGGACAGATCTGCGTCAAATTTGTACTCAAATGTTTTTCGATGATAGTCCATAAGTGAACAAAATTTGAGATAAATCTATGAATTTTTTTTTTTTTTTTTTTTTTTTTTAATTCACCAAAATCGAACTTTACCGACATATCGATAGTTTCTTTGACTAAATTCATTATTAACAATCAATAATGGTGAAATCATGTCGAAAATTTCAGCCGGATATCTCAGAATTTACAGAGATGAAGTCTTTGAAGACATTTTTTTTTTTTAAATAGAAATTGCAATAAAATTATAACCACGTTATCGATTTTCGTCAAATTTGGTACACATCATGTTTTGATGGTAATCCTTTTGTGTACAAAATTTCAGCCTGATATCTCTTATATTGCGAAAGTTATAGCGTGAAAACGATATTTTCAAAATTTTCAAAATTCTGTAAAATTTGAATTTTTGAACCGATTCGCGTCAACTATAATTTCAAGCGTCGTTGTATGACACTCCACTTGCGTGCTAAATTTGACGAAGATCTAAAATTGCGACAGTCATCGTGCTTACAAGGAATCTGCACATACACACACAAACATTTTTTCTAAACCACTTTTCTCGACGTTTTAGACCATTCTGAGCGTCCTGAGATGAAAATCTCGAAAAAAAAATTGTCACGAAAACAAAGCTCCCTCTATGATGAATCAAAATATTGATATTTTGTCTCAGGATAATTAAAAATGTCTACGTGTGTTCAAAGTAATCATTTACAATTACAGACATTTTTTTTTAATTTGTGTAAAGTGACTTTGTATATTTGAAATAATCATTTATAAGCACAGAACTGTGAAATAATGAGCTAACGGGCGGAAAATTAGCATATCAGAGAAGCAGTGGCTCATTTTGGCAATGATTTGCTATTTGATATTTTTAGCATTGATTTCACGAAATTTTTTGAAATTTTTGTAAAGTAGGTTTTTCGGCAAAAAAAATTATTTATTATCCGAAAATTCATCCTTATAGAGGAAGATTTGTTTTTCTTTTAAAAAATAGGTAGTTTATGTAGGAATAATTAAAAGTACCTTTGTGTGTTTGAAATAATCATTTATAAGCACAGAACTGTGAAATAATGAGCTAACGGGCGGAAAATTAGCATACGGAGAAGCAGTGGCTCATTTTGGGAATGATTTGCTATTTGATATTTTAGCATTGATTTCAAGAAATTTTTTGTAATTTTTGTAAAGTAGGTTTTTCGGCAAAAAAAATTATTTATTATCCGAAAATTCATCCTTATTGAGGAAGATTTGTTTTTGTTTTAAAAAATAGGTAGTTTATGTAGGAATAATTAAAAGTACCTTTGCGTGTTTGAAATAATCATTTATAAGCACAGAACTGTGAAATAATGAGCTAACGGGCGGAAAATTAGCATATCAGAGAAGCAGTGGCTCATTTTGGCAATGATTTGTTATTCGATATTTTAGCATTGATTTCAAGAAATTTTTTATAATTTTTGTAAAGGAGGTTTTTCGGCAAAAAAAAATTTATTATCCAAAATGGCGTCCTTATAGAGAAAGATTTGTTTTCGTTTTAAAAATTGGTATTTTATGTCAAAATAATTAAAAGTACCTTTGTGTGTTTAAGATAATCACTTATAAGTACATAAATGCGAAATAATAATAACATATTATTATTATTATTATTATTCATTATTGATATTATTTTTATTATTGGTAAAATTGGTATTTTACGTCAGAATAATTAAAAGTGCCTTTGTGTGTTTAACATAATCATTTATAAGTACATGACTGTGAAAAAATAATAATGATAATATTAATAATAATAAAACCAATAATTTGGTTGATTTAATCAATTAATCGGCTGGCGCATATTTAACCAAACGCTTGGTGGTTTCAACCAAGCTTTTTTTTTCGTGGCAAAGGAACGTGATGATGCTGCTAATGATTGTTGGTTGCTTCAAAGCGCCCTAAACCCAATGCAGAGCAAGTGTCACGCACTAACTGTGACGCTTCGGGGTTATTCGCGATACTGCGAAATCCCAGTGGTAATATCCTATGCGTTTAAAGCCTTCCTCTGACTGGGCTTTTGATCCGTCATAGGCCTTCTCGAAAATCTACGGATTATGCATGCAGATTGATACTCGGTCCAGTTGTTTCGACTCCCATGAAGCTGCCGCGCAAGGGATTATCGAGAGTGCCAGTCTCACTTCTCGACACGTGACTCTCCTTGAATATGCATCGAAGGGGAAGACAAGTTTGAAGAGCTCCAAAAGTCACGTTTGTATCTTAGTTGCTCTAGGCGATAAAGATTTTCAAGTTAACCCTTTAACATCCAACCCCTTTTCACGTTGGAGAAAAAAAAAATCTCAAATGTTGGACTTTTTTTAATGACAATAGTAGAATTTTCTACATTTTTTTTTTTTTAGTTTTTATGAAATAGGAATTTAAGATATACTCTTCATGAAATTCCAGGGATTGTCAAAATTTTATCAGAATTTTGAAATATAATTTTTTAAAAAGTTAAAAAAAAATATGATACGTTGGAATTTAAAGGGTTAAAATTTAAATCAAGTACGAATATATTTTAATTATATTTTTTTGCCGCGAAAAGTTGCATATGCTAATGATAATTAATTTATATTGTGAATTATAGGTAAATACATTTTTATATATTTTCTTGCATCTTTTTTTATATAATAAATAAATAAATTTAAAAAATCATTTTTTTAACATTACTTTTCGATTATTATTTTTTTTTTTACTTTATGAAATTAAAATGTATGATATATTCTTAATAGAATTCCAGTGATTGTCAAATTTTATCAGAATTTTCAATTATTACCAACATCGATGTTTTGAAAAATATACTACGTCAGCAATCAAAGGGTTAAAATATAAATCAAGTACGAATAATTAAATTAATAATTAAAACACTCCAAATATCTGATATTCTATGTTTCAAATATATTTTTTAGCGTCGAAAAATTGCATACGCAGATGAAAATTAATTTATATTGTGAATTATAGGTAAATACATTTTTATATATTTCCTTGAATTTATTTTTTTTATTCTGGAAGATATGCAATAGTTGGAGATGTCACGTGTAATTACTGTGAATAACTGAATAAATTAAAAAATAAAATAGCGTCATAAAAAATGCAGCTGCTGCCATCGACTCGGTCGATATGCCACACGGCCTGAAAATCCGGTGCAACGAGTGAAATAACAAATAAAATGCAAGTTGGCGAATAACGTTGCGACATGCTTCATTATCGAGAGAGAGTTTAATCTGGCGTAAAATAGTTATTAAAAATATGTGCTATATTTTTCAATCACGTACCGCGTATACGTGCCGGAGAATGCAACTAATTAAATTAAATTCACGAACGAAATTAATATTTTCCACGTGCTTCGATGTACCACTTTTGTTACTAATTTTTCATTGTGTTTATCTCATTATTATAATTAATATTACGATTTCCGAAATACAGATAATAAATTACTCTGTGATTTATCGACATGAAAATTTTTATTTCATTCAACAATACTTATCCATTTTTATTTTACAATGTTAAATGTATTGTTTTTATAACTTCATGTGTTTATTTCATTATTATAATTAATATTACGATTTACCAAATACAGATATTAAATTATCCTGTGATTTATCGACATGAAAATTTTTATTTCATTCAACAATATTTATCCATTTTTATTTTGCAATGTTAAATGTATTGTTTTTATTACTTTATGTGTTTATTTCATTATTATAATTAATATTCCGATTTACCAAATACAGATATTAAATTACTCTGTGATTTATCGACATGAAAATTTTTATTTCATTCAACAATACTTATCCATTTTTATTTTGCAATGTTAAATGTATTGTTTTTATTACTTCATGTGTTTATTTCATTATTATAATTAATATTACGATTTGCCAAATACAGATATTAAATTACCCTGTGATTTATCGACATGAAAATTTTTATTTCATTCAACAATACTTATCCATTTTTATTTTGCAATGTTAAATGTATTGTTTTTATTACTTCATGTGTTTATTTCATTATTATAATTAAAATTACAATTTACCAAATACAGATAATAAATTACTCTGTGATTTATCGACATGAAAATTTTTATTTCATTCAACAATACTTATCCATTTTTATTTTACAATGTTAAATGTATTGTTTTTATTACTTCATGTGTTTATTTCATTATTATAATTAATATTACGATTTACCAAATATAGATATTAAATTACCCTGTAATTTATCGACATGAAAATTTTTATTTCATTCAACAATACTTAACCATTTTTATTTTGCAATGTTAAATGTATTGTTTTTATTACTTTAAGTGTTTATTTCATTATTATAATTAATATTTCGATTTACCAAATACAGATATTAAATTACCCTGTGATTTATCGACATGAAAATTTTTATTTCATTCAACAATACTTATCCATTTTTATTTTGCAATGTTAAATGTATTGTTTTTATTACTTCATGTGTTTATTTCATTATTATAATTAATATTACAATTTACCAAATACAGATATTAAATTACCCTGTGATTTATCGACATGAAAATTTTTATTTCATTCAACAATACTTATTCATTTTTATTTTGCAATGTTAAATGTATTGTTTTTATTACTTCATGTGTTTATTTCATTATTATAATTAATATTACGATTTACCAAATACAGATATTAAATTACCCTGTGATTTATCGACATGAAAATTTTTATTTCATTCAACAATACTTATCCATTTTTATTTTGCAATGTTAAATGTATTGTTTTTATTACTTCATGTGTTTATTTCATTATTATAATTAATATTACGATTTACCAAATACAGATATTAAATTACCCTGTGATTTATCGACATGAAAATTTTTATTTCATTCAACAATACTTATCCATTTTTATTTTGCAATGTTAAATGTATTGTTTTTATTACTTCATGTGTTTATTTCATTATTATAATTAAAATTACAATTTACCAAATACAGATAATAAATTACTCTGTGATTTATCGACATGAAAATTTTTATTTCATTCAACAATACTTATCCTTTTTTATTTTGCAATGTTAAATGTATTGTTTTTATTACTTTATGTGTTTATTTCATTCAACAATACTTATTCATTTTTATTTTGCAATGTTAAATGTATTGTTTTTATTACTTCATGTGTTTATTTCATTATTATAATTAATATTACGATTTACCAAATACAGATATTAAATTACCCTGTGATTTATCGACATGAAAATTTTTATTTCGTTCAACAATACTTATCCATTTTTATTTTGCAATGTTAAATGTATTGTTTTTATTACTTCATGGGTTTATTTCATTATTATAATTAATATTACGATTTGCCAAATACAGATATTAAATTACCCTGTGATTTATCGACATGAAAAATTTTATTTCATTCAACAATACTTATCCATTTTTATTTTGCAATGTTAAATGTATTGTTTTTATTACTTCGGTATCGATCTGGCAAGTAGCTGGCCGCCGCGCCAGCGGCTCTGGAAATTTTTCCGCATCGCGGAATTTCTTGTGCGCACGAGGATGCGAATGTAAAATCGATAGGGGAGATCGGGGCAAAACGGGCAGGGGGGCAAAACGGACATCGTTTCAACTTTTTCGAAAACGACTTTTTTCAATTCCCTGACATTTCTTACTTGAAAATTTCGGAAAATATTTGGTGATATCAATAAAACGGACAGGGAGGCAAAACAGCTAAATATAAGTATTGGGGGCAAAATTGGCACCAAATCTTAAAATGATAATTTCGTTCTAATTGATTTCTTTACGATATTCCGACTTTTTTTTTTTTTTTAAATAATTAATTTGATTATAAATTTATTGAAAAAATTCATTGGACTACATTTTTTCGGAAAAATAATGTGATTAAAAATTTGTCTGAAAAAATTCATACGTATTCAAAAAATTTAACGAATCATTTTCATTCGAAAAAAAAAGTTAGGTTGACGGATAATTTGTCGAACAATTTTTTTTTTTTTCACCTATCCTATGTTATGAACATTTTGCAATTATTAATATGCAAAATTAATCTTTTCCGCACCTTTTGTATGCTTGATTTTTTTCAAATTTTTATTCCATCGAGAAGTGTTCAAATTTCTCTCTGAATTCTCACTTTTCAGTAAGTTGAACACCCCATCGCGCTCCTACATCCTTAATTCTACAGCCTAAACTACCGCGATTTCTCTCAGTGTGCCCGTTTTTCCTCCCTGCCCATTTTGCCCCCTACAGTACTTTCTGGTGCGGTTTTCATATTTGACTATATTTTATCATTCCCTCAGTGAAAACGTTTAACTTGAATAAGCAGTAAGTTATATATATATATTTATAGCTAGCTATCAGTAGTGCAACATATATACTGGGTTCAAAGTCGCCCACCAGAGCGCTGTAAAACCATCGCGATGCCACGTAATTTCTCATGTACAACCCACACCCTTTATCACCGAGAGGTTTATTGCACCGTGAGTTATTTCGTTCCCGGACGTTTCGTTGGAGCCGGTGAAAAGTTTCCACTGTGTCTCCTACAACCCCCCGCAGCCGCGCAGTTGACGAAGCGAACTACGTGCGAGTGCATAAACACATTTACCTCGATTTCGCACCGTACACATGGTTGGCTGGGTATCCAATCCCACGATCCACTATTTCTACGTAGCAGCAGTAACAGCAGCGTTACCTACTCTTCATACGATAAAAAATTCATCATCAAGTTTCCATAAAATGTTCACCCGGAAATTTCGAGGCACTCGAAAAATTTTGACACGTGCATTGAAAAATAGTTAAATTATTGCGGATGCTCGAGAAAATCGTGACTATTCTGACAAATAATAATTGTAGTACCTGCGACTCTTTCTGTAGATGCATTAACTTTTTTTAACTACTGAGATAATTGAAAGCACTTTTTTTTTACTACTTTTTGTGTTTATTCATCCTACAATTTATTTAGTAGTAGTTTATTTACAATGTATGACTTCTCGCCTTTTACATTTTCCCTTCTACTCCTTTTCGATTTTTCGATTACACAATATTTCCACATCCGCCTTCATAAAAACATTCCATACTTAAGCATATCCAAAAAAAAAAAAAAAATCATGTCCATACAATAATTCCACGTCCGCCTTTATACGAACATTCCATACTTTAACATATCCAAAATCATTTCTGATATTTCCCTACAATGTTTCCACGAATAATCACATCCCTACAAAGTCATTTCCATCAGATTCCTTCGTTTTAAGGGGAGGAAGTCAGATCAAAAAAATTGATTTTGGAAATTCAATATCATCCAAATCCTATTGCATATAAAAATGCCCAACGCACTATATTGTTGGTGCTCGATGAAAGGATTTTTTTACTGTCGTCTGATTTGCATATGCTTGTCAATATTATCTTAAGCAAAGTTCTTAGGTTTTCCATTCTGCGCATGATTCAGATCAAACTACTAGGCAGATTGGAATGGTTGACGTCTCATTTTCTTCTTCATGAAAAGATACATCGGCTAAATGGAGCAAACTATTTTTTTTCATTCCGAAAGCAAAGTTAATCACTGATTTAGAAAATAGCATAAAATTTATTTATTAATAATTATGTCACTTAAAAAATATAACCTTTTATTAACATTTGCTCCATTTAGCCGGTGTATCTTTTCATGAAGAAGAAAATGAGACGTCAACCATTCCAATCTGCCTAGTAGTTCGATCTGAATCATGCGCAGAATGGAAAACCTAAGAACTTTGCTTAAGATAATATTGAAAAGCATATGCAAGTCAGACGATAGTAAAAAATCCTTTCATCGAGTACCAACAATATAGTGCGTTGGGCATTTTTATATGCAATAGGATTTGGATGATATTGAATTTCCAAAATCAATTTTTTTTTAACCTGACTCCCTCCCCTTAATCGGCTGCGCTTCATATAAACATCCCGCTTTTACATGATAGCCGTTTTGTTTTCCGTAAAAAATTCCCTGACTTTTCCCTGATTTTTCCCTGACTAATTTATGAATTTTCCCTGACCGAAATTTTAAGGATATCTACTAAAAAATTTGTAACGCGAATAAAAAAAAAAATGTATTAGAAACAGATACGTATTTTTGATAAGTTATTTATTTCTCGATCAACAACGAATAGTACTTTTGAAGATATATTTTCTCTTTCAAAACATAAACGTTCTTTGGAATTATAATGCTTTAAATCCGATGAAATACTGATGTGAAGTGTAATACTTATTTTAGTAATATATAACACTTTTTAAACTTTTTTGTTGAGTGCTTCGATTTGTTCGAATAGATTTATGTTGTAATGTTTATATCAATTTTTATTTGTTTTTTTTTTTTTCAAGTCTTTCTTTTATGGATATTTATTCAGTTGTTGAAACTTTGGCAACAATCTACTTTTTCCCTGACTAATTTCGATATTCCCTGACTTTTCCCTGATTCCCTGATCAATTTTTTGTTTCCCTGACTTTTCCCGGTTTTCCCTGACCGCGGCCACCATGTTTTATCTCTCAATATCCCTCAAATGCGTTTGGTCCACATTTCTACGTTTGGTAACTTCCCGATTTCAGCTTCCATCTCGTTTTTCCTCGAAATATCTGCAGTTGGCTTCCTCTCCTTGTCACACCAAATAATCCATGCTCGTCGCATTCGCCCAATGACTTAATTTTTACACGAAAACTGATGTTTACGAAGATTCCAGTTAATTTTGTGTACGTCTCCCCAATTTTGACTTCTCACTCCTCCATTTCTTTCCTAGTACCTCGTATTTCAATCGAGATAATCCCAAATCACCACCGAGTTCCAATGTATTTTACCACAGATCATTGTTACTTAATACTTTCCGCCCCCTCTCACCTCTGCATTCCATCTCTACACTCAATAATCCGTCCATCCAGTCTTTCCACAGATAAACATTTTCCTACAAAGTCATTTCCGTCAAATTCCTTCTTTTTATCGTCGCGCTTCGCGCAATTTATTTAGTATTAAATATGTAGGTTTCTATTTAATAATATATAACATTAAATTTTTATTAAATATTTAAATATTTGCTATTTGAGTGCAATTTATCTAATTTCATCGGAATAATTACAAGAAGATACTTTGAAATTTTTAGAATATGTTTCCAAAAATTTTAAAAAAACTTAAATAGAAAAATAAAAATAAAAAAACTGAAACTGCGAAATATGAATGTGTTTTCAAAAAAACGTACTATTTTTCATGAAAAATCTAAATTTAGTATTTTTAAATATGTAAAGCTAGATATACATGAGATTTTTCGCTCGATATTTATGGTTGCGGATACCAGATTTTTCTCTACGTGTACATCGCACATTTTTTTTATATTTACCGTGATAACAGATTAATCTACCGAAATTTTATGCCGAGCTTTCAAAACAAAATTTGCATAGCTGAGCGTTATAGTTGTGCATGGACTAAAAACAGCGGACAGTGAAACTGGATAAAGTTAGCAAAATAAAAATGAAAGATACCAAAAAGCTAGTGAATGAGAGCTAACCAAAGGGAAGCTTGAGTGAAGCGACTAGAAAAAAAAAAGAAAAGAAAAAAAAAATAGAAGAAGGGGTGAAAGCGAGATATCCGAACGAAAAGCTCGTGGCAAGAGAACGGCAACGCTAGAGGTAAAGTAATCCCCGGCAATTCGTCACTTTGGTCACATAACTTCTCATTTTTCCGCCGGACGCTTCTGGACAACGGTTCCAGGTAACCGCCTCGTGCTGGTTACGAAAGTGGCTTTTGTGCTGACCGTGTAGCTATGTATATCCGTCAAGCCACCCGTACCCTATTTTACTTCACACACACACACACACCGAAACACATAAACTTTCGATAGGGATTCAAGAAAGATATAAAAGTCGCAGTAAAACTAGTAATAAATCCAAAAAAAAAAAAAAAAAAAAAAACAAAAAAAAAAATGTTTTTTATAAACTCAGGGCTTTTGTTGATTTTATAGTGCACTAAAATTCGCAAATTTATTTTCGAATAAAAAAATTAAAATATTCCCACTGTACCAAATAATTTTTTTTTATTTAAAAATTTTTTTATTTTTTATTTTTTAAATTTATTTTCGAATAAAAAAAATTAAAATATTCCTACTGTACCAAAATAATTTTGTTTTTACTGTTCAGTATATCGAAAAAGTAATACAAGTTGTGAGTCAAATTGAAGTGCAATAGTTTTTATTTATATTTAACATTAATAAATAATTAAAGGAATTTTTTTAAAATTGTTTTTTTTTAATAGATGTGTAGCGAAATTTTAGTCGTCAAGAAATAATAACGATGTCAACGAAATCAATCTCAAAGAAATAATAACAATTTGAAACAGAATTTTTCCGTGAGTATATAAAAATTATAAAAAGTGGGGCTTTTTTGCAAAACGATACTTTGTTGTTTAACGTCATAAAACAAAATTTTAGAAAAACTATAATAACATTTTTTTTTAAATATTCGTTACGTAGTCGTTTGCAAACTGATTCCAAGATGTTAACGATAAAAATAATATCAATACCGAAGAATTGAAACTTTTACAAAATTTTGTCTGTCAGAAATATTGGTTGTAGTGCTAAACAAAAAAAAAATACGTGTCTCTTCTGTTTCAAAATACATTTTGATAAAAAATTGTCAAAATTATTGATGGAGGTCAGTGTTAGAGCATGAAAAATTCAGCGCATGGAATGGCCCATATATTAATGAAAACAAAGCTTCCCTCTACGTAGAAAATTTAGTTAAATGTAAAACCTCAAAAAAGCAAACGGTTAGAAGTTACTTTGGCAAGTTTCACTTCAGTTTCATAATAATCTCAAAGTGAAAAAGCTTTGTGTTGCTTTTTTGGCCGAGGAAATCCATGGGGAGCTGTTTGCGGAAACGGTCGTTGCAAGCATAATAAAGGCCATAGCGCCTTTCTTGTCACGCGGCTGAGACTCGCGCTGTGTGAAATACCATTAATATAACTTTGCCGGATGATTCATGTGTCAGCGAGGGAAATAGCCGAGAAGGTAAAGACTGTAACTGTGTTCGTAGTGTGTTGTACGAGCGTTCCAAACTGCAGAAACTGCAGAAACTGTAGAAACCGACAGTAGCGAACTCTGGCGTCGTTTCTCACTCGAATTTTCCACTGGCGGCTCGTCCTCGTGGTTGCGAGAATCGCTATGATCTTGAACATTGTTTACGATAAAGCCAGACCGGTTTTTCTTCATCACAAAGGTGGCAACACTGGCAAAAGCAGCGGCCACGTTGTACGAATATTTTCATATATTTTCCTTTTCTTCCGCATGGTTCATATCGTCCCGAGGCGGCAGCACTGTAGGTACAGTCTCTGTAGACGTATCAAACTATCTTACTACTGCTCCTCTTCTTCCTTGTGTATTTATCGCGACCGCAACACCGAAGGGAATTACCGGATGCGGTGATCGAGCGAACAAAACGGGTAGAAATAAAAAGATAAACAGTTGGTGGGACACAATGTTTTAACCGCAGCTTTTGAGGAGTTATTAAATTTCTTCATAAAAGAAAAAGAAAATCAAAAAGTTGTTTTTTAAACGATCCGTAGCATCAAATATTGATTTATTTATTTATTTATTTATTTATTTATTTATTTCAATGGGATGATCTACTTTCAAATGAAGATGGCGATATAAAAAGTGTTTCTTAATAATAATAATGTGATTTATAAAAAATAGTATAAAATGTGTATACAGGAAACGTCGAAACCTCAACTAGATAAAAATATTGCATTGTGTCACACGTAGATAAGATTCGTTTGTGCCTGGAAAAGTCTTTACATATTGAAAATTGTCCAGAATATGTATTTCTTATTTCTCTGTAACTTGATTTTATATTTATTTACGCTCGAGTGTTTTGAATTATATTTAGTAATTAGCAGGAGAGTGAAAAGACAATGCACCGTCGCGGGTGCATTGATAGTTGTGATGAAAGATGTAATTGAATTTGTACCGCGTCAACTATATTCTCCACGTTGATCTATATTAAGAAATCCTTTCAAGCATGCAATATTAATTGAAGACATAAAATTCAGTGAAACAACAATGTTTGTCGTTAATTTCTCGTTATTCCGTACTAATTATCAAGAACTACGTCAATTTATAAGACACTTCGCAATATTTCGTAATTGCCTTGAAACGTCTACCGGAAAATGCAGATTGGATATTGCGAGAGGCGGAACAGTCATAACTGCGATAACTTTTTTAATGTGTCCTGTATTATACAGTTGTAAACAATCAATCAACTTATTATACTACAATGGAGCAGTATTGTTATTTTTCCGTTAGTACTTCATTTTTCCATACATTCAATAACAATACTATATGAAGACGGAGGCAAAAAAAAGGAAAAAATATGAGAGATGAGGATTTCCGAGGAATACAGGGCTCTAAGAAATAGGGGGTACCGAAGAATTAAGGGCCCTGAAAAATAGGGGGCCCCGAGGAATAGGGAGTCCCGAAGAATGGGGAGAGCCCTAAGGAATAGGGGGGCCCCGAGGAATAGGGGATTCCGAGGAATGGAGGACCGATAACTTTTTTAATGGGCCTTGTATTATACAGTTGTAAACAATCAATAAACTTATTATACTACAATGGAGCAGTATTGTTATTTTTCCGTTAGTACTTCATTTTTCCTTACATTCAATAACAATACTATATGAAGACGGAGGCAAAAAAAGGAAAAAATATGAGAGATGGGGATTTCTGAGGAATACAGGGCCCTGAGAAATAGGGGGCCCCGAGGAATGAAGGGTCCTGAGAAATCGGGGGCCCCGAGGAATACGGGCACCTAAGGAGTAAGAATGAAGGGCCCTGATAAATAGGAGGTCCGGAGGAATGAAGGACCCTGATAAATAGGGGGCCCCGAGGAATACGGGCACCTAATGAGTAGGGGGTCCCAAGGAATGGAGGGCTCTAAAGAGTAGGGGGTTCCGAAGAAAGGCTCTATAATATAGGGGGTCCGAGGAATAGGGGGGCCCTGAGAAATACGGGGCCCCGAGGAATACACTCGCCTAAGGAATAGGGGGCCCCGAGAAATGGAGAGCCCCGAGGAATAGAGGGTCTTGAGAAATCGGGGGCTCGGAAGAATACAGGCACCTAAGGAGTAGGGGCCCCGAGGAACAGAGGGACCTAAGGACCAGAGGGTCCCGAGGAACGGAGGGCTCTGAGAAATAGGGGGCCACGAGGAATAGAGGGCTGTAAAGAATAGGGGGTTCCGAAGAATAGAAGGCCCTAAGATATAGGGGTCCCGAGAGATAGAGGGCCCTAAGCAACATGGGGTCCATAGGATGAGAGAACCCATAGGAATAAGGCTCTCTAATAAGGAGTGGGGGGTCCCGAGGAATAGAGGGCTCTGAGAGATAGGGAGCCCCGAGGGATATAGGACCTAAGGAATAGGGGATCCCGAGGAATAGAGGTACCTAAGGAATAGGAGGTCTATAGGCTTAGAGGGACCCAAGGAAAATGGTATTCCGAGGATTACCGAGACTGAGAGAATAGAGTGTGCCGAGGGTTCGAAACGTGTAAGGAATGGAGAGCCCTGAGAGTTACAGGGACCTAAGGAATAGAAATTTCCGAAATCTGGCCGGTCTGGGGGATATACCTTAATGGGAAATAGGGTTACCTAAGGGAACGGTTGGCATTAATAAAGCATCTCGACGCCAACACTTATTAACAATAATAACGTTAAGTGTTGCCACTGCCAAAGAGTAACGACATATATTTGCAGTGCCGGTACCTCAGGGATTAAGGATTAATTTGCAGAAGTGACTACGTATGCGTCTTGACGTTGGCGACAGTTACGGGACATAGTATATCAAAGCAAATGTCTCGTTACCACACCTCGAAATTAATTAATTCTCGTACGCATTGCCACTGTGAAGCTATTTCGAGCTGAACATGCAAATAATTGAGAAACCTCTGCTTCACTTGGGGTTTCACCATATTCACACAGTTTGGAGAAGCTTTTGACACATGATGATCTCGTGCATTGTCGTTTTCGTCAGAGAGTAACGAGCGCAGACAGATACAAACGCTGGTGATGAACATATAGACCACGTATCGGTCGAAATGAGAATTATCTAAATTGGAATAATCACATGGATGCAAAACGTAGTACAAACAAAATATCATATCACACATACATGCTTAAATTATTAATTCATTTATCATTCTACTTGTTGTACACACTTTTCAACATTCCAATTATGATTATTATCATCCAGTTTATCATGTAACTGTAACTATAATTCTAATCACTACTTTGTAGACAAATGAACATGTCACGATACAGTCGTTAAAATCTTTTATCTGTTTGATGTCTCGCAGAATATATCGTCTTTTTTATGCAAGTCCCTAAAATATAATATTTTGTTCTACTTTCGCCCGAAATTATTTTGAGAAGGAAATATTTAGGAGCTATTTTATTGTCATTTTTATCAAGGATGACAGGAGTATAAATATATCTTTATAGAAGACAAGGCTTTTGGTCGCCAGTGGACATATAAATCAGAGTAAACATCTTTAGCCTTCTTGTTATTCTTTTCTTGACCCTCTATTTTTTGTTTGTTTCTTCTTCGGGGTTTTCTCTGCCTATACCTAATCAAGTGGGACGTTCACTTGGCGCGTGGGAATAAGATTTCACCGTAAATCTTCCATCACATGGTTTTTCCGGAGCGGCAAAATCGAAGGAAAAGGAAGGGAATAAACATCTTCCTGCGATACTACTAAAGCTATAGCCTTTTCGCTCTCCTGTCCTTCGCATCCTTTTTCACCCCACGAGACCTTCGATTCCTCGGGCCGGATTTCCTCGAACCCCAGGATCATGCTGCATCCGGCTTTTAATCAATATACGAGTCTTCCGAGTAATCGAATTTTGCCCTATCGGTTATTTAATCCTGAACTAACGACTACAGGATGGACAGATCTTTATTTGCTCCGGAAGTGCGTAATTCACTAAAAGCACTAGAAATCCGAATCAATCATAATAACAATAATGACACTTGGACAAATTGTAATAGACTAAGTAGATCGAAAGTAGATTCAAACTTGAGACTATAAATTGAACCCTGACCAATTATAAGGAATGAGCTCTAATATTTTGGTCACGTGACTATATTTTTGTAGCCAAGTCAAATTTTCCAAATATTCAATAGTTACTATGAAATACATTTAAGATTTTCTTATTTTTAACCTAACACATTTCTCTCTCACTAGAGAATTTGTTTTGTATAATAACTAACGTGTTATAAGGCGCTCGCAATATTATCATTATTATTATTATTATTGTTCGTTTTTTTAGAATTTTGAATATTCCTTTACTTTTTTTTGTGTTTGGACTTGGATAGTATTTATTATATATAAATATATATTTATATTCATTTTCAATGTTCACTGATATAATTTTAATTTTAGTTATTTTTGCCCTCGCCATTATCGTCCTTTTTTTTCATCCAAGACTGGAAAATATGACAAAATTCTTTACTAAAATTTCAATAATTTCTGCTGATCAATATCTCCGAATTAAATTCCAGACCGCATCCAAAATGACAGAATGTCCAAATGATATAAAAAATCGAGGGTTCATAAATGAAAAGTGATGGAAACCTTTCGCAATATATTTGTCTTGAAAATTATTTTCGAACCCCGAGGTAAATTGTCGATTTTTGATCACCGCAATATTGGAAAAGGGAGAGACAGTCGAAACCCTTTTCCGACTGTCTCTGTTTTCAGTGATGAGGCATAGGGCGAAGTATAAATGTGGAATGGGAGAGTAATCAACGTCCACCGGATGTGATCGACAGGCGCGACGGAATATCTACGTAGCCTCGGAAATAATAATCATTCGAGAATAGATTCTGGAGGCTGTCGCACCCTTTCGCATTTTAAAGTCCCTCAGTGACAGACTATGTCTCCGTTACGATATTGTAGATTGGGAGGATCGGTATGATGCAGTGAATCTGCAGTAAAAATAAAAGTAGCGATGGCGGAAAGACCGTCAGTGCAGATAGAAACGCACACAGACTTACACGCACCGTCCACATATGCATATTTATGGATTAAGCGTGTATGAGTAACTCGCCACCATCAAAACTCGCGCATATATGGGCCATTCCAAGCCAACTCGATGAACGTCTGACTCTTCATATTTTTATTGGATTTTTTATTCCTGTTTCAATGACTTGTACCACCAAGAATGAATTCAAAATTTGTTGAACACCTTGATGTCGGGTTATGTCAATGTTAAAAGCGAAAAAAAAAATTTGGAAAAAAAATGTATTTTTTTTTTAAGCCTGAAAATAAAAAATCAAAGTGGTATCTTTTGGCGTTTCTTTGAAGATCTTATTATCGGTAAATTAGAGAATAATTTTTAACCGACAGCAGTGGACGCGCGGTTGGTGTGTGGCTTCGGCGGTCCCCAGAGTTAAGCAGCAGTATTTGCGGTCATAACTTGGATGGGTGACCGCTTAGCCTTGCACTGGTTTGCGCGCCAACTGCTGAGTGGGAGGCAATTTTTCTGAGTTTCTAATGTATTCTCATACAGTAGAAACTCAGTAAAAATAAAGCCGACTGTATCGGCCAGGTTTTCCGCAGTTTCCCTGTGCCCTCGTGCAAATGCGATACAGTAGTGCATTAGGATGAGTGGTTGTTGACAACACTCTAGCGGGGTCTCTATGAAGGAATGGGGAAAAGGGGAGAGGGGAAACGTAAAAGCCTGAAGAAGGCATACGGAAGAAACCAATAATAAAAAAAAAAAAATAGAGAATAATTTTTTCTTGCACATTTTAATGCATAATGAAACTATATGTTCAATTTGACGAAAAAATATCTTTTTTTAAATTAAATTTTTCTGGTTTTTTTTATTGATAATATAATTTAAAAATAAAAAATATTTATTTCGTTTTTAAATTGAACATATAGTTTCAGTCTATGCATTAAAATGTGGATGAAAAAATTATTTTACAATTTAATAATAACAACAATGAATTATTATAATAATAATAAAATCTTCTATAAAACCATATGCTTACGCTTTTTATCACTGAAATAGTCGAAAAAAGGGAACGTCAAAGGATCCAATTTGATTTTATATTTTTGGGACAAAAAAAATCGAAATATTATTATTATTATTTTTTTTTTTTTTTTTTTCCCAAATTTTTATGGTTATAGAGTTTTTTAAACTTTTAGCATTGACAAAGAATGTAATTCATTCTTGGCCTTTTTTTGGGATGGTATAAGCCAGTTTAATAAGAATGAGTCTAATAAATAATATGAAGGGCCAAACGTTCAACGAATTAGCTTAGAATCCCCCATACATGATATATATGTGTACCTCTGCGATGAATATCTTTCGATTCTCTTTTTCCATCTCGCTCTGTCCCCTTTTCTCGCTTCGTGACTATTTATATACAACAGATACAGATATTTCCTATCGCTAGGACTGTCCTTTTTTTCTTCCCTTCTTTCGCCACGTTGAATATAGTTTTCGTTTTTTTTTTTTTTTTTTTTTCGATCCGTTCATTTCGTAACGATTGAAAAGTCGCGGCACCAGTGGAAACGTCACAGCCGGATATCGGCGAGTTATAGAGGCAGTCAGAGCGATGGCTTCGAAACGCCGCGTGACGAACCCATTTTTATACGATTTTTTTTTTTTTTTTTTTTTTTTTTTTTTTTAGTTTTGCTTCCTATCTTCGTCTCTCTTTCTTTCTTTCTCTCTCTTTCTCTTTCTGCCTCCCATGTATCGCACTCATGCCAGGCAATCGATTGGTCAATCCAGCGACGAAAGGGATGAATCGGTAAAAAATCGCCGGAAAAGGATGATGCATTTTTCAATTCGCCGATTTCGCTCTCGATGCCGTTACTGATGGATTCATAGAAATTCACTTTTTTTTTCCACCACAGTTTTGGTGCGAAAAGTAAATAAATCCCCTCACTAATATCTTTTTTCTGTTTTCAACAATTGGCTTTTAACAGGGTTAATTATTATAAAGTAAATAAAAGTGACTCACGCAATTTCGCAAGTTTCATCTAACTTAAAGGAATCTGACTTTGGATTACTCAATTTAATTTTAGCTAACTCAACGTTACTTAACCTAATTTAAAATGTCTCTAACACAAAAATCGTGGATTTTCGAGGACTTTTTTAAAAATAAGACTGATACACTCGTAGACCTTAAGGTCTCCAATCGGATTGTACTTTGAGGATATTTTTCAAACGGATTATTTTTTTTCGTTTTTGATTGAGGACTTTGGGAAATTTGAAATTATTTTTTACTTCTGGTTTTGAGAACAAAATTCTCTTTACTAGAAAATAAAAAAGTAAAATATGTTTTTCTACGTAAGAATGTCGAAGGTTTAAAAAAAAAGTAGTGTCGAAATAATTTAAATTCAGGAAATAAAATGATTTCGACAATTTTGAAAAAAATAATAAAAATTCATTAGTCGATTTTTTAATATTCCCATGAATGAAAAATTTCAAAAAAATATTTATTCGTTTTGATAGACAAGATTACGTTGATATTTTTTTTTAATTTTATTCATGGGAAAATTTTTTAAAAATACTTTTTAATGCATTTTTATTACATTTTTGAGATTACAAACATAATTTAATTTCCTGAAATTAAATGTTTTATTTTTTTTTTTACATCTTTATGCAGAAAAACATGTTTTCCCTTTCTTTTTCAAATAAAGGACATTTTTCCTCAAAATCACAAAAAATTAATAATTCCAAATTTCGCAAAGTCCAAAATAGATAAATATATAAAAAATCGTGTTAAAAAAATTGAAAAAAATTAAGCAGTCCCAGAATATTATACACTCCCATATCCCGAAGTTCCAATCCGATCACAGACCATAAGTTCCGTTTTTTAAAATAATTACCATATAAATAAAAAAAATGACTATATAAATAGACACTCAGTTGAAAAAATATTATTGTAACATTCTGCAAGTAACACCGAGAGAAAAAGTTTCATTGATTCACGGAAATTTTTGCCAATGAAATGAAATCCTTGAATTTCAATACTATCTTTTCGTTGAATGATCTCAAACTCAATGAAAAGTAGTGACATTGATTCGAAGAAACATTGCTTTAAACCAATGAACCTTTTTCATTGATTTCAAAGATATCGTCTCTGATTCAATGAATCCTTTTTCTTACCACCTCAAAATTTCGAAACCTATTTATTCCTGAAGTACGCGGCAGATAAAGCTCAAATTTTGTGAGTATGTAATGAAGTACGGCAGAAATAGGCTAAGCTTCTGGCTCCTCGAAACTCGAAGCCGTTCGTTCGGGAGAACCGGAAAACAAAAAAGTGAGGTTAGGTGCGAGAGAGAGATCAATGAAAACGTTTCTTTGAACCAATGAAAACGTCTCTTTAAAACAATGAAACTGTTTCTTTATTATATGCTCACTAAGTAAATCTTATTTACAGGCAATGAAATGTTCTCTTTGAAATTCAAATGCACTATTTCATTGAAATCAAAGAAATATTTCGTTGAAATCAATGAAAAAAAGAATCAATCCACCCATTTCTTTGGCGTCAATTAAATCTTTTCTCTCGGTGTACATTTTTCGTTTTCTTCAGAGAGTCAAATTCTTACTATGCTATTCTCGCGTCGTGCTTGCTTGATATTTAATTTTGTGGGAAAAGCTACGAAGCGCAAACTCCCAGATAGATGTTGGACGAACGTAGTGATAAGCTAATTAGGCAGGCGAGTTTCCGGGTGTACCTCGGACTTGTCATCTCACCGTCTCAGTGTCTAAAGTCGAGGCGGAGACTGCACGGACGAACCCTCGAGAAACGACTATGGAACCCGACGTGGCGCCATAGTTGAGAACGCAGAGGGTTTCTCTTGCCTTGGGGGATGATCCAAGGGCGGGAATGCCTCTCTCCGGGTGAGAGAACGACGAAACGTGCCTGACAAGATATGCTAGACGCGCAAACCCCTTAATGCATACCAAACTAAGGGACCACCAAGATATAAAATACCTAAATACATAGACATGGTTCATTCCATACAAAGTGAGCCACCCAACCTTATCATGGTCGCAAAAAGTATTCAAATTTTTTTCAAAAGTTGTTTAGAGTATCACGAATATCCATAAATTATTTCAGAATTTTAGCACCTATGGTTTTCCCAAAATTTAATAAAGATTCTATTTTATTTCATTTTTTTTCTTCAATTCGTTGTATATTCAAAATTATCACTTGTAATACCACAAGAGCTTTGAAATTATCGGATATTTCCTGACAGGTTCGTTGCAAACAAATGAACGAGTCAAGTTTTCCAGGTTAAAAAATCACGAGCGCGTAGCGCGAGTGATTTTTCTGGAAAACTTGACGAGTTTATTTGTTTGCAGGGAACCTGGAGGGAAATATCAGATTAATTTCGAAGCTCGAGTGGTATTCGGGGGATTATTTTTTCTATTCAAATTGCGACAAATGGAATTGCATCATGAGACAAAAAATATCATTCCGACAAGGAAATTTCATAATCAGAACAAAAACCTTTTAATTCAGGTTTAAAGGATTGCAGTTAAATACACAATTGTTATAGACATTTGTATATTGATTCTAGACTGAGGTTTTCGATTTAATCGTATTAACAGGGGCATTTCCCTTTACTTTTCCATCAATAGTTTGCAAGGATTCAACTCCAAACCTACTCATATCAAATAAAAATCCTTTGACTGCCACAATAAAATTCAATCTGTCAGTTTGACAGATGGTTGACGCGGCTAAATGATTTTTTGTTTTGTATATATAACCAACACGCAAAATTATCAAAAAATTATCAGTATAATACTGTGTAGCTTGCCCCACGTGACGTCGAATGGTGCAATTCCATTGGTCGAAATTTGGATGGGAAAAATAATCGTAAAAAAATTTGTTTCTGTATAAATTTAAGTTTTTGAATGTACTTTTTAATGAAAAAAAATTTCCCTAGCCGATCCAAAAAAAATTATATTTTTATAGAAAATCTTTTTTTTTAATAAAAATATTTTCTATAAAATTTCATTAAATATTTTTAGGAAGTAATTTAAAACATTTTATTCCTAAAATATTTATATATTTTCTTACCAATTTTATTTTCTTATTTCATAAAATTATTTAATGAATTTTCATAGAAAATATTTTTATTTAAAAAAACGATTTTCTATTAAAATACATATTTAATGAATTTTAAATATTAATTTAATTTAATTTAAAAAAATATTTATAAACATTTAAAAAATTTAAATTTTTATAGAAATTTTTTAAATAAAAATATTTTCTATAAAAATTCATTAAATAATTTTATGAAGTAATTTAAAACATTGTATTCCTAACAAAATATTTATACATTTTCTTACCAATTGTATTTTCTTATTTCATAAAATTATTTAATGAATTTTTATAGAACATATTTTTATTTAAAAAAAAACGATTTTCTATTAAAATACATATTTAATGAATTTCAAATATTAATTTAATTTAATTTTTTAAAAAATGTTATAAACATTTTAAAAATTTAAATTTTTATAGAAATTTTTTAAATAAAAATATTTTCTATAAAAATTCATTAAATAATTCTATGAAGTAATGTAAAACATTTTGTTGTAGTGGTGCACATATGCATATGCAGCATAAACACATTGCAGTATTGCAGTATCGAACTTGCGATAAATCGATGAATAATTAGCTAAATGCAAGTGGAGGAAGTGCGGATGCACACTCTCTGCATCCCAGAGATATTAGGCTGAGGGCCGTTAATTATTCCACGACAGTGGATGTGTCTGTGCCGAATGTGCAACCAGTTCGAATTAGAAGCGTAGCTGCAATCCCCAAGGGACCAGTAGACGTATCGTCCCAGCGCTACGAAGCAGAAGAGCGCGGTGCTTCAATACAAGCGATTATGATTTTGTGATAAACCCTCAACCACCTCAATGCAGCGTCAACCCTTTTGGGACCCTACACTAAGTTAAAAATAAAAGTTATGATCATAGTCATTACTTTAATAACATTATCGTCATTATTATAATTTTCTTTTACGCTTTTTTGTTACGAACAAATTGCGATATAAATCATAAACTTTTTCTTTTTTTTTCTTTCACGCATTCGCACCATAAAAACCGAACAACGACAAAAAGACTTGAATTTCGGATGTGCGAGCTTATATTATTATTATTTACTATTATTATTATTATATACTATTGTTATTATTATTTATTATTTATTATTACCGTAATAGCATTATTATTATTATTATTATTATTGTAATTTTCTTTTAGGCTTTTCTGTTGCGAACAAATGGCGATATAAATCATGAACTTTTTATATTTTTTTCTTTCACGCATTCGCACCACAAAACCGAACAACTATAAAAAGACTTGAATTTATATTATTATTATTATTTACTATTGCTATTATTATTTTTTATTTTTTTAAATTATCATTGTTATTATTATTATTATAGGAGTAAATACAAAAAAAAGTATAATTATTTATTTGTAATACAAATCTCAGAATACATGTTAACGCTTTAAACGTCGCAAATAAACTAAAAATCGATAATATTTTTTTCGAATTGACAAATAATTTTCTTTTCCATAATGACGAGAAAAAGAGCTGGTTACTTCTTTTTTGTTAGAGCTTTCTTTTGTTTGGAGTGGACTTTTTTCATTCCTACATTATTATTATTATTGGTGTTGTAATTTTTTTTTAACTTTTTGGTTACGTACAAATTGCGATATAAATCATGAGCTTTTTATATTATTTCTTTCACACCCCAATGCCAATGTGGTCAGGTATAACGCCTCCGCATTCGCACCACAAAAAGCGAGCAACCGCAAAAAGACTTGAATTTCCGACTTGCGGGCTTGAAGCGCGCAATTCCACGCGCCTTCGAGCATTCTGAATTCGAAAAATGTCCGATGGTCGCATAAAATATTTATGACGGCACGCTTCATTGCCCGTATAAATATTGGAGGCCAAAAGAGGAAGAAAGAGAAAGAGAGAGAGAGAGAGTAAAATGGAGAAAAGCTCGTGCGATTCCCGACGGAGTGCGCAGAAGGTAGAAACTCTGCTTATCGCTCACTGCTACATGGCAAATCCCTCAGGGATATAAATGCGAGGTTCAGAGTTTATGTACAACTAAACCCTCAGCTTCAATATCAATCCATAGGAAAAAAAAACCCCGTTCTTTTATTCAGTACTACAGGAATCTGTGGATATCACGAGGTATAAAAATCAAAAAATCATGTCAAACAGATTGAATCTCTCTCTCTCTCTCTGGATCTCTGCTCGTGTGCTCAGAAAGAAAGAATTGGTTTATTATTTATTTTTATTCTTTTTCTTCCTCTATTTCAATTATTTTTATTTCCGGCGATCAATTTTGTGATATAAAAATGTATGGATTGCGCATTGTTTCCTCTTTATCAATAGACGTGGCAGGTAAATATTTACAAATAAATAAATTGCTTTGAATTGCTTTTATTTTATTCACCTTTATTGATTTTTTCATAGAGTGAAATTTAAGATTTTTTTTTTTTTTTTTCTTCAAATCAGGAAGTAAATTCTTTAATTGAATTTCTAAATCTTGTAATTATTAAAATATTGACAGATGTTTAAGTTATTGGACATAAATTCCAAGAAATTTTGTATATTTTAAAAGTTTTTTGAAAGCCTTAATCGTAATATAAGTCCGATTATGACGAGCAATAACTCATTTTGTATATTGAAAAATTCTTTATCGATTGACCGTCTAGATTTTTAATAGTATTTCTAGTTCGAAAGATTGAACCGTTTGATTATTCTGTCCTAACCTAACATCGAACATATAAACGACTATAACTTTTGAACAACTAATACCATAAAAAATCTGCACGGTCAATCGATTAAGGATCTCCCTATAATCAAAATGAGCCATTGCTCGTCATAATTCGACTACCATTAAGGTTCATCCTGTTGAAAATCTGCACGAAAAAAGCCATAACATCCATTTTCTATTCGAATCACAGCTAAGAATGTACTAATATATTAATAACTGCTTCTATTATGGTAAAAACCTCTCGGAACTTTTAATTAAACCAAAAAAAAATTGTAAAAAATTGTTTTAAAAAAATGTAGCACTGATTTAACTAGTCTGAAGCGCTGAAGCCTCCTTAAATAAATAAATTTTATACGCTGAATCCACGCAAAAAAAGGCTTGGTTAGAACAACTACGCGATTAGTTATACACGGAAAAAAATGCTTGGTTACATATACGCCAGCCGATTAATTGGTTAGACCAACCAAGTTATTGGTCAGCGCCACCAAGCGCCATTGTAATACAACCAATAACTTGGTTGGCATAACTAACAATCTGATTGGTCTAACCAAGAAATTAGCTGGCGCTTATTTAACCAAGCTTTTTTTTGCTTGTATATGCGCCAACTAAGTTATTGGTTAGACCAATCAAGTTATTTGTTAACCAACCAAGTTATTTTTTTTTTGTTTCATTTAACGTCGCAGTTCTAATCAGTGGTTAATACAGTTCTTAGGGCAGGGAAGTATATTAGATTTCGTTGTATACATTGATTTCTTTGATAAATTCAAGCACTCTCCGAAAATATCTGGAGTCGTTGAGTGATTCTTTATGGTTATAGTTGAGCCCCTTGAAAGTTCGGGTATCTGCATATCCTGGGCATTGTTGGAGTATATGTTGGACTGTTACACCGAGAGAAAAGATTTCATTGACGCCAAAATGGGTGGATTGATTTTTGTTCCATTGATTTCAACGAAATATTTCTTTGATTTCAATGAAATAGTGCATTTGAATTTCAAAGAGAACATTTCATTGCCTGTAAATAAAGATTTACTTAGTAAGCATATAATAAAGAAACAGTTTCATTGTTTTAAAGAGACGTTTCCATTGGTTTGAAGAAACGTTTTCATTGATCTCTCTCTCGCACCTAACCTCACTTTTTTGTTTTCCGGTTCTCCCGAACGAACGGCTTCGAGTTTCGAGGAGCCAGAAGCTTAGCCTATTTCTGCCATACTTCCTTACATACTCACAAAATTTGAGCTTTATCTGCCGCGTACTTCAGGAAAAAATAGGTTTCGAAATTTTGAGCTGGTAAGAAGAAGGTTTCATTGAATCAGAGACGATATCTTTGAAATCAATGAAAAAGGTTCATTGGTTTAAAGAAATGTTTCTTCGAATCAATGTCACTACTTTTCATTGAGTTTGAGATCATTCAAAGAAAAGATAGTATTGAAATTCAAGTATTTCATTTCATTGGCAAAGATTTCCGTGAATCAATGAAACTTTTTCTCTCGGTGTATGGGAATATCACAGGTTTCGCACATCCTCCACCCAAGTTATTGATTGACTAATCAAGATGATTTAGTTGATGTAACCAATAACTTAGTTGGCGCATATACAACCAAGCGCCCTGGTTGATCTAACTAAGCCTTTTTTTCCGTGTCGATTGAAATAAATTATCAAGAAGAACGTGAATCCAAATTGCGGACTCAGCAAGTCCAATTCACACACAGTGAGGTTTCCAATATCTGCTGACCCTATGTCGCCCATTATTACATACATACACACTATATGTCAACGTATATACAGTGAAACAACCATTTCGCACTGGGCCCCTTACCGGATATGGCGCAAGAGTCGTTACTCGTACCTATGCGCTATAACTCACGTCACTGAATCTATACGCACCCATACGCCCAAAATAGAGTCCATGTGGAGAACAGTGAAGATCATATCTGTGTGGATGTGCATGCCTTATATCCCGAGGCGAGAGATGAGGAAGAGAGAGAGAGAGAATACCTGCGGTTACGCGGAAGTCTATGATTCATTGAGGTCCTGCTGGTCCATCGGTTACGCCGATGGGGGTGGATGCTGCAGAGACGATGCGGATATGTGTGTGAGTATATACGTGGAGTGCCAGCCAAGACACACAGAGCTTTATCCCTTTGGTACGTGTGCGAATATAGGAATATACATAGTTATAGGTAGTACGAATGTAGGAATAGCTTGATACGGTGATGGTGAACCCAACGGAGCGAGCATTTGCCTCCCCGGACGACGACAAAATACCTGAGCGTCCACGACATATTGCGTATGATCCCGGATGGCAAACGAGACCGAAGACAAATGGCGCAGTCGCGGCGTCCAGTCGACGCCGTACTTCCAGGATCCCCTGAGAGACCCGCCAACTTCACTACTCCAATGGCATCACTAGTGGCACATTTATTGTTATTGCTGGCTGTATTTTGTTAGTAGATTGTCAGTTGACGTTGTACTGCGTTTGGAATGTTGTAAGGGTTAGATTTTGTAATTTGGATGTAAATGGCAAGATTTTAGAGATAAATTATGGCCTTTTGATGAAGAATATTAAATTTAGGACACAAGTGTATTTACGATGATTTACAAAAAGTGACTTTTTCCGTTTCTGATTCCAGAATTCACAGATCCGACTTTCGGTCGGAGAATCCAATCAACATTTTTTTCTTCAAGATATCGAATTTTGGCGTTCACTATCATTCTCAAGTCGCATATTTTACCTCGGAAAGTACCAGTTTCAAGCCTTTTTACGATGATTTTGAAAAGTCACTTTTTTCCGTTTCTGATTTCAGAATTCACACACAGAAAAAAAAGATTAGTTGCCATAACCAAAAAATGAGTTGACACAACCAATCGATTATTCTATTTCCCTAGCAACTCAAATGGTAATACCAACGATTCGAATGGTAATACTGACGATTCGAATGATAGTCCCAACGATTGGATTAGTTAACCTAACTAATCTCGCGAGAACTAATCGTGAATAGTTGTGGTTACCATTCGATATGGTTGAGGCAACTAATTTTTTAGACATTGTGTACAGCAAATCGAAAACGTAGTTGCCACAACCAAACTTTTTTTTTTCCGAGATATCGAATTATGGCCTTCACTATCATTCTGAAGTCGCATATTCTACCTCGAAAAGTACCGGTTACAAGCATTTTACCATGACTTTAAACAAAAAAACGGATGCAAAGTAGAACCTTGCAGTTTGCGTTCACATTATTTTTATTTTTTTTTCAAATCTTCCCCCGCAGAAATTAGTTCGGGCAGCCGCGATTGGATAATGGGCCTTTTTAGGTATAAACGTGGCATCCGCAATAGGGAATCTACTCTAGAACCCTACTAGGCTCAACGGAGGCGGCCACGACAAACTTCGGGGCCTAATCAGGCTTAAATGTGGAACCCTCACTAGGGTCGCCCATATTGAGCCTCTAAAGGCGCCGTACTTCAAGCGTGATTAGCCTAGTAGGGCCCCTAATAGAACTGGGGCAAACTAGAAAGGGCCAAGTCAGAGCCCCAACTATTTTTCTACACGGGTTCCTTTATGAGGAAACCGAAATCGATGGACATACTTTCTGATAGAAGTAGATTTGTAAAAAATAATGAGGACGCAATATGCAAGCTTCTACTTAGGAGCTGTTCATAAATGACGTCACCACACAAGGAGAGCAGAGGGGTCCCGAAAAAAGTGACGTTTTGTGACGATAGAAGAGGGAGGGGGGGAGTCACAATTGTGACGTCACGCATTTTTTCATTTTTTTTTAAACCTCACCGAAAATTTCGCAATCTCTTGGGAAATTTTTTTTTTATTTCGATCTCACTATAACGAAATGATCATCTCTTCCGATTATTTAATTTGTAATCTTAAGTTTTTACTAGTCCTGGAGCATTTTTAGTCAACTAACAAAGTATTTACGTTTTTATTTAACCGGTGTATGAAAAGTTACATTATTGGAAAAAAAAAAAAAAAAAAAAAAAAAAAAAAAAAAAAAAAAAAAAAAAAAAAAAAAAAAAAAAAAAAAAAAAAAAAATTGTTCCTACTATTCATAAATAATATAAAAATATTTATTGTCGTGCGGCTATGTATGATATATATATAAAACGTTTTTTGATAATACAAAAATTGAAATTATTTTTACGTGACGTCATTTATGGACGGCCTCTTACTATCATTTTTTTTAAAACTAATAATAGTAAGACTATGACAAGAATGATACTAAAATTATAGTACTTTACCTAAGGTCAGTACGTGTAATATAATTGTAGATATAGAACCATCAGATCTTCCGTCGTGGTAATATTAAAACACGATGTAAAGTGTCCGTGACACTTTGTGACAGTAGCTAGATACGGGGGCGTTAGAACATTCATGAAACGTGACTCAAAGAAGACGAGGAACTAATATCGATTCTTTCTTAGCCTTTAACGTCGAACACGCAGAGGCAAAAAACCTGCCATGCATTGTGGTTGCAAAGTTACGGCTTTGTCACGCAATTTCCTTAATTTTTAGGGTCGCAAGCATAATTCCCGATTTCCTGCCAGTTTATGATTCTCGCAATAAAAAAAAAAAAATAGTTCGCAACATCTGTTATATATTAAGATAATTATTTCCTTCTTAAATCCACAAAAATATACAGAAGCATTTAATAAATTATTTTCATCAATATACTAAAAAAAAATTTCATTAATTTCAAAACAATTCGCGTGCAAACTGCCAAAATCGAAAATTGTCAATTTAATTTTGCTTCTAATTCCTACAATTTCAAATTAAATTGGAACAATAACTCTAAAATAGACAAAAAAATATTTTATTGTTTCAATGTTAAATGGAATTGTGATAATAAGAACGAGAGTTAATTCAAAACCACTAATTTTTTATAGACCGCAAGCAATTTTTTTTTTTTTTAATTAATGACATTTTATTTTAGTGTATCCTCGTTAAAAAAAGGGAGAAATGTTCGAGGGTCACTCATAGAAATGCGGTCAAAATTAGAAGCATTGAATTTCCTCTTTTCCTTTCATTTCTCGAAGTATGTCACAAGTATTATTGAATAAAAAAGATTTTCCGTCACCTTGAATTATACAAGGTGATAATAAAAAAATCCAGGAGGTCGCAAAAGCTGCTCTTAAGACGTGAGGCAAAATCCAATAATCCCGGCGCGACCTTGACGCCACGCGCCACCTTTTGTCACCAAACTCGGAAGCTCCAGCCGGTGCAAATATACCGGGTGTTCCCAAAATTTCTGCCAATAACAAAACTGAAGATATTTCTCATAGATTTGTACTTGAATTCAAAAATATGTTTTTTTTACTGCTGCACCGAGAAAAATATTTCGTGATTCTAAAAAATCTCGGGCTATGAAACATTTTTTTGTTGACAATGAATATTAGATTTTCTTTGAATCATCTGAAATTCAATGGAATGAAGTGAACTTGAATTTATGAAATGTTTAAAATTGAAATCGTCTTCGTAACACTAAAACAAAAACATAACCCATAAAATAAAATGTCGCTAAAGGAATTAATGAAATCAATGAAACCATTTCATTGAATCAATGCAATATTTTCTTGCAAATTCAAATGCAAAATTTCATTGAAACTAAAAAAATGTTTTTTGGAAATCAATGAAATAACAATGAATCCACCTTTTTGTTTGGAATCAATGAAATCTTTTTTTCAAATAAAATAACGTGTCGTTGAAGAAATTAATGAAATCAATGAAACCATTTCTTTGAATCAATGCAATATTTTCTTGCAAATTCAAATGCAAAATTTCATTAAAACTAAAAAAATGTTTTTTGGAAATCAATGAAAAAACAATGAATCCACCTTTTTGTTTGGAATCAATGAAATCTTTTTTCAAATAAAATAACATGTCGCTGAAGGAATGAATGAAATCAATGAAACCATTTCTTTGAATCAGTGCAATATTATCTTGCAAATGTGAATGCAAAATTTCATTAAAACCAAAAAAATGTTTTTTTGAAATCAATGAAAAAACAAACGATCCACCTTTTTGTTTGGAATCAATGAAATCTTTTTTCAAATAAAATAACGTGTCGCTGAAGGAATGAATGAAATCAATGAAACCATTTCTTTGAATCAATGCAATATTTTCTTGCAAATTCAAATGCAAAATTTCATTAAAACCAAAAAAATGTTTTTTTGGAATCAATGAAAAATCAATGAATCCACCTTTTTGTTTGGAATCAATGAAATCTTTTTTCAAATAAAATAACATGTCGCTAAATGAATGAATGAAATCAATGAAACTATTTCATTGAAATTCAAAAGCAACATTCCTTTAAAACCAAAAAAATATACTTTTTTTGAAATCAATGGAAAAAATGCAATCCACCCATTTTTTTGGAATCAAAGAAATCCTTTTTCAAATAAAATAACATGTCGCTAAATGAATGAATGAAATCAATGAAACCATTTCTTTGAATCAATGCAATATTTTCTTGCAAATTTAAATGCAAAATTTCATTAAAACCATAAATTTTTTTTTTTTTAAATCAATGAAAAAACAATGAATCCACCTTTTTGTTTGCAATCAACGAAATCTTTTTTCAAATAAAATAACATGTCGCTAAATGAATGAATGAAATCAATGAAATCATTTCATTGCAATTCAAAAGCAACATTCCTTTAAAACCAAAAAAATGTTTTTTTTTTTTAAATCAGTGGAAAAAATGCAATCCACCCATTTTTTTGGAATCAATGAAATCTTTTTTCAAATAAAATAACATGTCGCTAAATGAATGAATGAAATAAATGAAACCATTTCTTTGAATCAATGCAATATTTTCTTTAAAACTCAAATGCAAAATTCCCTTAGAACCAAAAAAAAATGTTTTTTTGAAATCAATGAAAATAAATGCAATCCACCTATTTATTTGAACCAATGCAATATTTTTTTTGAGATTCAAATGCAAAATTTCATTAAAACCAAAAAAAAAAAGTGTTTTCTTGAGATCATTTAAAAAAAATCATTTCAACCATTTCTTTGGAATCAATGAAATCTTTTTATAAATGAAACCATTTCTTTGAATCAATGCAATATTTTCTTTAAAACTCAAATGCAAAATTCCCTTAAAACCAAAAAAAAAATGTTTTATTTTTTAAATCAATAAAAATAAATGCAATCCACCAATTTATTTGAACCAACGCAATATTTTTTTTGAAACTCAAATGCAAAATTTCATTAAAACCAAAAAAAAAGTGTTTTTTTGAAATCATTTTTTAAAAAATCATTTCACCCATTTCTTTGAGATCAATGAAATCTTTTTTCTCGGTTTGGGGTGAGATACCCCAAAGAAATTTTCTATGTAAATTTCATCGTTAAAATTGGTCACGGGATAGAGATTCTAAACTACTAGAAGGAAGGGAGGAGAATGAGAAATGAGAGAAATCTCCGAGGGCAGCACTGACGCAGATGCGACCCCGTGAACTCGAAGATGCGGCAGCCGCGAGTCGAGCTGAGCCGCGAAAATCGATACCCACTTCACTTCTCCGACCTTGAACCATTTACACCAGTCGGTGGGCCGCGCTGCAGCATCTAGCAACCCCCTCTACCTCGCAAATGTCGCCCTGCATAGATTTCTCGCGCCAGCTTCGCCCCGAGACCCGGCCAGCCGCAGAGAAAAACTGGAACACGCCCTTACCCTTGGAAAAGTGAGCTCGCGAGACCCGGAAGAGTAAAACGATTCGAACGAGAGCATAAAAATTCTCTCGTCCAATCCAACTGCACGAATTCAATCGCTCCAATTCAATAAAAATAGAGAAAACGAACGCACGTTAAATTATATCGAAATGCACATGAATAATTTGAATTTTTTTAATAATCTTGAGGAGAAAATAATTTATGGAAATATTAATAATTTATGGAAACGAAAATATAAAGATTGGACATGATTTGCTATGGAATATTTTAATAGTTGTGTCTTTAACAAATTTTTATTTAAGTTTAATTTTTTAAATTGAATCCTTTTTAATTGGTAATTGGCTTTTGTTATGACATGCGAAAATTATTGAATTATCGATAATTGATCTACAAAAAATAATAATCTATACAATAATGATTTTTTTAAATTTTGTTTAAATTTTCCGTGGATATTGTATAAACGGATTAACATTGAATCTTGATTGGTGTTAAATTTGGTGAGCGATAGATCGATAGATCGGTTCTAATTTTATTACAATTGCATTTTTTTTTTTTTTTTTTTTTTTTTTTTTTTCAAATGTAGAAATAATGCTGAAATTTTTAATAGATTTTGCTTAAATTTGGTTCACATATGAACTTCCATGGTAGAAGGTTTAAGTACAAATTTGAAAAAGCGGTTAAAATTTTACATTTTGAATTTTTAGAGCAGAACCAAACGTGCAAAGTAAAATCTTGCAAATTGTTTCCCAATTTTTTTTCCATAATTTTATTTATAGAATATTTATATTGAAATGTTTTGTTTAGAAAAAAATAAAGCAGTAAAGTAGAACTGACAATTTTTTTTTTTTTTTTTCAAATGTAGAAATAATGCTGAAATTTTTAATAGATTTTGCTTAAATTTGGTTCACATATGAACTTCCATGGTAGAAGGTTTAAGTAAAAATTTGAAAAAATCGGCCAAGCGCCGATTTTGAATTTTTAGAGCATAAACAAACGTGTAAAGTAAAATCTTGCAAATTGTTTCCCAAAATTTTTTCCATAATTTTATTTATAGAATATTTATATTAAAATGTTCTGATCAGAAAAAATAAAGCAGTAAAGTAGATCTTTGCAAATTGTTTCCTAATTATTTTAGACTTTTTACAAAGTTTCATCTATGAGAAAGCCAAAATCGATCAATTTATCTGTTTGTTGGGTAATGTTGATTTCATTTTCCTGAAAATTAATATCAATTATGCCCAAATATGTATGCAAATATATACTGCTTATTTGCAAATTCGTTACCGAGGCTCTATTAATACAACTAAATATTTAATACCCTTAAGCACGTGAAATGTTTATCGTTGATCGATTTGCTCGTCATCCTATTACGGTAATAAATTTACGTACACTTGAACACGAAAGTCGTCGTTGACCTGCTATCGACGAAATATAATAACTGAGATTACAAACGTTGTAACTGTGATTTTAAGATTTTATCACTACTCGTTAATTTTTTAAATTAAATGCCTTTTCATTAATTAATATAATTTCCACTTTGCAGATGAGAAAATTATTTTATTATTTCATCAAAATATGTGAAAATATGAAAATATAATTTTTTAAATTTTTTATTTCAAGGGAATAAATTATTTATCGCCATAAATAATTTATTTTCCTGTCAAATGTTGATTATTAAAAAACCCAATGCTGAAAGAAATTTTCAAAAAATTACAAAAAATTCTGAAAGAAATTCATACGTATTCAGAAAAATTAACGAATAATCTTCATTTGAAAAAATATTAAGACAATCGATTGATTTGTTGAACTATTTTTCTTTTTTCATTAATTGCTAATAATACTTTTGGAATTATTACAAGCCAAAATCTATGTTTTTAGTTGAGATATTTTTCAATGGAAATCTCTAAAATTCTCTCTGAATCTTTACTCGACTAATTGCCATTTCGATTTACTAAAAATAAATATATGTGATGTAAAAAAATAAAATAAAGAAAAATTGTATGATGCATTGAAACCATCGGATAAAGACAAAACTTTGGAACAATGGCTTCCCATTGGCAGAACTGGATGTGAAAGAGAAAACTACGCGTTTTTCACGAGGATCGAGCGTTAACATTCGACGATCGAGGCAAACGCGTTTCCGGGAAGCACTTCAACTACTCTAGCGTATCCTCTCGAGCTGTTCTCTCGTAACTCGATATTCCATTAATGCGGGACGCCCTCGCACGGCCTTACAGCAAGTGTGTTGGTACTGCATCAATGGTAAAGGTATTGGTAGTCGTGGAATAGTCTCCTCCACTTGGAGAGGAACCGAGGGGCAAGGATGGTCCGCCAAGTCGACCGCAATATTTCGGTTCTATCGCAAGCGGTGTCAGATGGTGTACATGCGACGCGCCCAGGGGTATTGCGTTTCGGCAACGCGACCACCAAACTCTCTGAATATAGTTATACTGTTTGCCAGATGACAGGTATTAAAGGGGATGTTATATTAGGATACAATATTTCGTCGTATTTGGAAGGCGAAATTTTGCCTTTCTGGAAAATCTGGAATATTTCAACCCTTATTGGCTGTCACGTCGTGCAAAAATTAACCCTTTTTTTTTTACTCAAAGACGCGGGACCATTTTTTTTTAGACTAGCGTATATTTTGAGACTATGTATGTGTATTTAGTTACTCCCCGAAGGGTTGCAAGATTTTTTAAGGTTGTCTCCTTAATATATATATATATATATATATATATATATATAATTATATATATCTTATTATATATATATATATATATATAATTATATATATCTTATTATATATATATATATATATATTTTGAGACTCTTAACCTGCATTCTCGAGAAAAAAAAGAATGGAATTAGGATACAATATTTAGTCGTATTTGGAGGGCGAAATTTTGCCTTTCTGGAAAATCTGAAATATTTCAACCCTTATTAGCTGTCACGTCGTGCAAAAATTAACCCTTTTTTTTTACTCAAAGACGCGGGAACATTTTTTTTAGAGTAGCGTATATTTTGAGACTATGTATGTGTATTTATTGACTCCCCGAAGGGTTGCAAAATTTTTTAAGGTTGTCTCCTTATTATATATATATATATATTTATATATATCTTATTATATATATATATATTTTGAGACTCTTGACCTGCATTCTCGAGAAAAAAAGAATGGAATTAGGATACAATATTTAGTCGTATTTGGAGGGCGAAATTTTGCCTTTCTGGAAAATCTGGAATATTTCAACCCTTATTGGCTGTCACGTCGTGCAAAAATTAACCCTTTTTTTTAACTCAAAGACGCGGGACCATTTTTTTTAGAGTCGCGTATATCTTGAGACTATTGCCCTGAATTTCCGAGAAAAAAGGATGGAATTAGGATACAATATTTCGCCGTAATTGGGAGACGAAATTTTGCCTTTCTGGAAAATCTGGAATATTTCAACCCTTATTGGTTGTCACGTCGTGCAAAAATTAACCCTTTTTTTACTCAAAGACGTGAGACCATCTTTTTTTTTAGAGAAGTGTATATTTTGAGACTATTGCCCTGAATGTTCAAAAAAAAAATAATGGAATTAGGATATTTTGTCATATTTGGGAGGTGAAATTTTGTCTTTCTGGAAAATCTGGAATATTTCAACTTTTATTGGTTGTTACGTCGTGCAAAAATTAACCCTTTTTTTAATTCTTAGAGTAAATAAAATTTAAAAAAATAAAAAATGTACGCTACTAAAAATAAAAGTTTAGAATAGCGTACATTTTGAGATTAATTTCCTGAATCCTCGAAAAAAAAACGAATAGATGAAATTGTGATCTTTTTAAAAATATTTTTTCAAATGTTGAATTGTGTGAAATATGTTGATGGACGTTATTGATTAGACGACTATTATTCAATTTTTTGTGACTAAACATAACTTAGATCCATTTTTGGCGATTACTTTAAAAAATGGCGGAGTTTTCAAAAGTGATCCATACTTTAATTGCAGTGCATTCATAATGTGTTATCGTAGACATTTTTGCTATTTTTGACGAATGTAAAAAATGAAAACTGAGATAAATTTTGAACTAATATTGGTGAAACTAATACGAGTAACTATCAAGATAAATCACGAAAAGATTTCTTTTGCTACGATATAAAAATATCTATATATATAACTTTCTTCAGCCTGTATTTACAATATTTTTCGAGTGTCCAAAAAACAAATAACCGAAACTGTGTCCAAGTTACGGTAAATCACAAGATTAAATAATAATCAATATTCTACCGCAAATTTTGTATCATTTACTATTTTATCAAATTTAATCCTTGACATAGTTTGTTTGTTTTCCTATTTATTTCTAGCCATATATAACAATTTATTTTCCATACTTTCCATATTCCAATATAACGAATGTAAATATCAGACCAATAAAAAATTGGCTGTTTTCAATGAATATAACAATCGATATCTCTCAGAGATGTGACAATGAATATCTACAAAGATGTGAATATTTTTCAAACAGTAAATTGCATCTCTATAGAATGGACAGGAAGTTACAGAAGCGGATGTAAATTCTGCAGTTTTATTAAATTAGCTTCGATTATTCTGGAGAACAGAAGAAATTGCAATACCCAAGCAGAAGCCACGAGATTAGCTCGGGTGATGTGTTGATCTCTGATACGTTTCTCATTTCAATGTTCGGAGAACAACTGTTCGAATACTGGATATCGAAAAGTCACAATACTGAGAGAAAAAACAAAGAGCGAGGTTAGCCAAAGCCCAAAGGCTCACCAAACTTGTCTAGTGTCATGTTCGTACCAATTTCGTAGTGTTCGACAAACTTCGAATGACATTTGGATAGCCTTTTACAATATTCAATGCTTTCTACTCGTGTGTGTAAAATATTGAACACAAACGTTATTGCTGTATGAAAACGAAAATTGCTTTTGTAACTGAAATATGAGGAACATGAAAATGAAAAAAATCAAGAGAAAATGGAATAAAGGAAGTCAATAGAAAAAGTATTCGGTACTGATGGAAAGTTATCTAAAAATTTATATGAAAGCTAGACTCATTGAAAAGTTATTGAGAATCTTTTTCCAAACCTTTCATTTTTTTGCATTCTAGGTCTTCGTCTAATTTCCTGATTTTCCACGTGTACGCAAACGTTATTGCTGTACGAGAAAAAGAGAAAATTGGTTTTGTAAGTGAAATATGTGGACTGAACTGAAAATACGAAAAAGTGAAAACATGAAGAGAAAATGTAATAAAGAACGTCAATAGAAAGAGTATTTGGTACTGATGGAAAGTTATTTTCCAAAAGAAAGTTTTGATGAAAGCTAAATCCACTGAAAACGTATCGAATTTTTCCAGACCTCAAATTCATGTTTGAAAGGCTTTTTCTCGTGCAATTTAGAAATGAAAATTGCTACAATTTGTCTGTTTTCTGGACCAGGATTCACTTAATTTAATTGAAATATATGTTAGTCGAAATTGCAATATTGCAATGCTTTAAAAGGATGTTTCGAATTAAACTTAGTGAAACTAAAAGTATAATAAAAATAGAGATTGAATAATGTATAGCGCATTGTAACTAATTTGACCTATTTGTCTATCCTATTCCATTCCAGGATTATTTTGTAATGAGTATTGAAAAATGAAAGTCACATCCAGACACATTCGAATAATTAATTTACTATCGGATAACGATAATACGTATATGTATTTCCGTTTCAATTTTCGGTCGAGATAAATACAGCCATTTCATCTGGGAAAAAAAACTCTAATATAAATTAACAAGATCCTTGCATTTTTTAATAATTTTTTCCTTCCACTGGGTTTTATATTTTACTAGTTTGGAAATTCTCAAATTAATATTACAATCTTTTTCATTACCCAAAGCTATTTAATCAATAACAATCCACATTCTTTGATAAAGTCTTAAAAAGACAAAGTCACAGTTTTAAAAAGAATAAAAAAAGACAAAGTTACAGTTTTAAAAAGAGTAAAAAAAGACAAAGTAGCAGTTTCAAAAGTCTAAATCTAAAAAAAGACACAATAGCAATTTCAAATAGTAATGAATATTTTGAACAGTGTTGAAAATTTAGTGAAGAGAATAAATTAGAGAGTCACGTTTCAGTCGATTTGTTCTGAAATGTCTGAAACTCTAAATGAAAGACTCAAACAGACGAGGTGACGATCAAAGTGAGATTTTGAAATGGATCTTTGGTACACCTTGTTAAACCGAGTCAAGATAAATATAGCCATTTAATCTGGGGAAAAAACTCTAATATAAATTAACAAGATTCTTGCATTTTTTAATAATTTTTTCCTTCCACTGGGTTTTATATTTTACTAGTTTGAAAATTCTCAACTTAATATTACAATCTTTTTCATTACCCAAAGCTATTTAATCAACAACAATCCACATTCTTTGATAAAGTCTTAAAAAGATAAAGTCACAGTTGTGAAAAAAATAAAAAAAGACAAAGTTACAGTTTTAAAAAGAGTTAAAAAAAGACAAATTAGCAGTTTCAAAAGTCTAAATCTAAAAAAAAAGACACAGTAGCAATTTCAAATAGTAATGAATATTTCGAACAGTATTGAAAATTTAGTGAAGAGAATAAATTAGAGAGTCACGTTTCAGTCGATTTGTTCTGAAATGTCTGAAACTCTGAATGAAAGACTCAAACAGACGAGGTGACGATCAAAGTGAGATTTGAAAATGGATCTTTGGTACACCTTGTTAAACCGAGTCAAGATAAATATAGCCATTTCATCTGGGGATAAAAACTCTAATATAAATTAACAAGATCCTTGCATTTTTTAACAATTTTTTCCTTCCACTGGGTTTTATATTTTGCTAGTTTGAAAATTCTCAAATTAATATTACAATCTTTTTCATTACCCAAAGCTATTTAATCAATAACAATCCACATTCTTTAATAAAGTCTTAAAAAGACAAAGTCACAGTTTTAAAAAGAATTAAAAAAGACAAAGTTACAGTTTTAAAAAGAGTAAAAAAAAGACAAATTAGCAGTTTCAAAAGTCTAAATCTAAAAAAAAGACATAGTAGCAATTTCAAATAGTAATGAATATTTTGAGCAGGGTTGAAAATTTAGTGAAGAGAATAAATTAGAGTCACATTTCACTCGATTTGTTCTGAAATGTCTGAAACTCTGAATGAAAGACTCAAACAGACGAGGTGACGATCAAAGTGAGATTTTGAAATGGATCATTGGTACACCTTATTAAACCGAGCCAAGATAAATATAGCCATTTAATCTGGGGAAAAAACTCTAATATAAATTAACAAGATCCTTGCATTTTTTAATAATTTTTTCCTTCCACTGGGTTTTATATTTTACTAGTTTGAAAATTCTCAAATTAATATTACAATCTTTTTCATTACCTAAAGCTATTTAATCAATGCAATCCACATTATTTGATGAAGTCATAAAAAGACAAAGTCACAGTTTTAAAAAGAATAAAAAAGACAAAGTTACAGTTTTAAAAAGAGTAAAAAAAAGACAAAGTAGCAGTTTCAAAAGACTAAATCTAAAAAAAAGACACAGTAGCAATTTCAAATAGTAATGAATATTTTGAACAGTGTTGAAAATTTAGTGAATAGAATAAATTAGAGAGTCACGTTTCAGTCGATTTGTTCTGAAATGTCTGAAACTCTGTATGAAAGACTCAAACAGACGAGGTGACGATCAAAGTGAAATTTGAAAATGGATCTTTGGTACATCTTATTAAACCGAGTCAAGATAAATATAGCCATTTCATCTGGGGAAAAAAACTCTAATATAAATTAACAAGATCCTTGCATTTTTTAAATTTTTTCCTTCCACTGGGTTTTATATTTTACTAGTTTGAAAATTCTCAAATTAAAATTACCATCTTTTTCATTACCCAAAGCTATTTAATCAATAACAATCCACATTCTTTGATAAAGTCTTAAAAAGATAAAGTCACAGTTGTAAAAAGGCTAAAAAAAAGACAAATTAGCAGTTTCAAAAGTCTAAATCTAAAAAAAAAGACACAGTAGCAATTTCAAATAGTAATGAATATTTTGAACAGTGTTGAAAATTTAGTGAAGAGAATAAATTAGAGTCACGTTTCAGTCGATTTGATGAAACACTCAAACAGACGAGGTGACGATCGAAGTGAGATTTAAAAATGGATCTTTGATACACCTTATTAAACCGAGTCAAGATAAATATAGCCATTTAATCTGGGGAAAAAACTCTAATATAAATTAACAAGATCCTTGCATTTATTAATAATTTTTTCCTTCCACTTCGTTTTATATTTTACTAGTTTGAAAATTCTCAAATTAATATTACAATTTTTTTCATTACCCAAAGCTATTTAATCAATAACAATCCACATTCTTTGATAAAGTCTTAAAAAGACAAAGTCACAGTTTTAAAAAGAATAAAAAAAGACAAAGTTACAGTTTTAAAAAGAGTAAAAAAAGACAAAGTAGCAGTTTCAAAAGTCTAAATCTAAAAAAAAAGACATAGTAGCAATTTCAAATAGTAATGAATATTTTGAACAGGGTTGAAAATTTAGTGAAGAGAATAAATTAGAGTCACATTTCAGTGGATTTGTTCTGAAATGTCTGAAACTCTGAATAAAAGACTCAAACAGACGAGGTGACGATCAAAGTGAAATTTTGAAATGGATCATTGGTACACCTTATTAAACCGTGTCAAGATAAATATGGCCATTTAATCTGGGGAAAAAACTCTAATATAAATTAACAAGATCCTTGCATTTATTAATAATTTTTTCCTTCCACTTCGTTTTATATTTTACTAGTTTGAAAATTCTCAAATTAAAATTACCATCTTTTTCATTACCCAAAGTTATTTAATCAATAACAATCCACATTCTTTGATAAAGTCTTCAAAAGATAAAGTCACAGTTGTAAAAAGGCTAAAAAAAAGACAAATTAGCAGTTTCAAAAGTCTAAATCTAAAAAAAAAGACACAGTAGCAATTTCAAATAGTAATGAATATTTTGAACAGTGTTGAAAATTTAGTGAAGAGAATAAATTAGAGTCACGTTTCAGTCGATTTGATGAAACACTCACACAGACGAGGTGACGATCGAAGTGAGATTTAAAAATGGATCTTTGGTACACCTTATTAAACCGAGTCAAGATAAATATAGCCATTTAATCTGGGGAAAAAACTCTAATATAAATTAACAAGATCCTTGCATTTATTAATAATTTTTTCCTTCCACTTCGTTTTATATTTTACTAGTTTGAAAATTCTCAAATTAATATTACAATCATTATCATTACCCAAAGCTATTTAATCAATAACAATCCACATTCTTTGATAAAGTCTTAAAAAGATAAAGTCACAAATAAATTTTAAATAAATTTTAAAAAGAATTAAAAAAGACAAAGTAGCAGTTTCAAAAGTCTAAATCTAAAAAAAGACACAGTAGCAATTGCAAATAGTAATAAATATTCTGAACAGTGTTGAAAATTTAGTGAAGAGAATAAATTAGAGAATCACGTTTCAGTCAATTTATTCTGAAATGTCTGAAACTCTGAATGAAAGACTCAAACAGACGAGGTGACGATCAAAGTGAGATTTTGAAATGGATCTTTGGTACACCTTATTAAACCGAGTCTCAAGAGAACCCTTAAGCACTAGAACGAGAAAGGAAATCAAGCGTAGATGAGGGGATATGACAGGATATAATAATTCGAGTTTCAAGGGATTTCCATCTTAGCCCTTCAATGTATTCAGGAAAATGTTCCCAAAGGGCAAACTTGCTTCCACGACTGTGTCTTGACTCGAGTCTGCTTTACTGTGCACGTGTAAAGCTTCCCTTAGCTGTACGTGCTCTACTCTCTGTGCGTTGGGTCTCCGAACGTGCCTCAAGAGTCCGGACAGCGACACCAGCGAGAGACTCACTCGTATCTTCTCCAGAAATAAGCAGATAGTACAGCATAACAATGTTCGTGCTGTCTTCGTGTTGAGGAACAACGAAAAAGCTTCTCTTCTTTCTCATCTCACATGCCCCGAAGCTCCAAGGATCAAACTTCACTCACCTGAAACAGAAAAATAAATGAAAGCATTATTTCCCATCGGAATTACCAGCATAAAATATAGTTATTTTTTCTTTTTTTTTTTTAAGCCAATTTCAGTTGACGCAATATTTCTTGTTATAAAAAGGAGTGAAGTCTCTTCAGGGTGAAGAGAAACAGCAATAAAAAAACAAGACTACATGGAATCTGAGGTACAACACACTGGATGCTCACGATGCAATGTATACAATGTGAGAAAAGAAAAAAAGGGATGAAAGTCGTTGGAGCCACGGTGATATCGCTCTTGCTACCGTCATGGTTACAATTTCCATAACGACGCCTCCACCTGAGGATTATCCTTTATTCCCCACTGTGGAAACCCGGATTTTCTTATTCTACGTCTCAATTTTTCTTATCTTTTCTTATTGCTTTAACCAAAACATCTTTTTCCTGTTGTATTAGATATGAAAGTATAGATTCATATTTTTTTTTACTAATCTCACAAAAATATCTTTTTAATTTTTTAAATAAATTGCTTAGGTCGAATCAAAAGTTTTTATCTCAGAACCTGAAAGAATAAAATGGTATGTCATCGTGTGTTCAACATCAAAATTTATGAAACGGATAATAAATTTTTAAATAAAAAAAAAGGTGAAAAAAATTTAGCTTCGACAGACAAATTTAATTCAATTACTCATATTTTACTTCCCTACGTCGCAATTTTTGTTATCTTTTCTTATTGCTTTAACCAAAACATATTTTTCCAGTTATATTAGATTTGAAAGTATAGATTCTCTCTTTTTTTTTTTTTTTTTTTTTTTTTTTTTGCTAATCTCACAAATATAACTTTTGAATTTTTTAAATAAATTACAAAAGTCGAAACAAAGTTTTTATCTCAGAACTTGAAAAAATGAAATATTATTCGGTAAAATTGTACGTCATCATCAAAATCCATAAAACGGAAATTAAATTTAAAAATAAAGAAAAAAAGAAAAACGTTGCTTCGACAGAGTCGATTGTTAAATTTAATTCAATTACTCATATTTTCTTTCCCTACGTCGCAATTTTCCTTATCTTTTCTTACTGCTTTAACGAAAACATATTTTCTAAGAAAATATTTTTCCAATTCTTTTTAAAAAAATTTCAGAAGTATCAGACTTTTTTGAAATCTCAGATCTTAGAAGAATAAAATAAAATACCATTTGGTAGAATGGACGAAATCTTCTGTTCTTCGAACTAAGTCCGAAAAAAGTACCAAAAACAAAGGGAAATAAATGTAGCCTCGACAGAGTCAACTGTAATCCTGGATTTGATTAATATACGAGAATAGTACACAGCTTTTCTTCCTCTACGTCAGAACTTTTCTTATCTTTCTTTATTGCTTTTCCTAGAAAATCTTTTTCTGGGCGATACGAAAATCCCAAAAACATGTCCGATTCTTTGGATAAATTGCAAAAGTATCAGATCTTTTTATCTCAGAACTTGGAAGAATGAAATACATCTGTGAAATGGCATGTGATGATCGATTCTTCAAACTAAGACCGAAAAAAGGAAAAACAGCAAAAGAAAAAAAAGAAAAAATAACCGTATAAAAAAAGGTAGCCTCAAAAGAGTCGACTATAATTTATAAAATATTTGTAAAATTATTATTATTAAGTGAAAAATCAATTATAGAAAAAATTACCAATTTTCTGCCGTGAAAAAAAAATTTTTAAGGTCGTAACTAATTTTCTCTCCTAACAAAAAATCGCAAAAATATGAGATCTTTTTATCTCAGAATCAAGAACTTGGTGAAATCGCATGTGATGATCCGTTCTACAAACTAAGACCGAAAAAAAGGAAAAACAGCAAAAGAAAAAAAAAGAAAAAATAACCATGTAAAAAGAGGTAGTCTCAAAAAAGTCGACTATAATTTATAAAATATTTGTGAAATTATTATTATTAAGTGAAAAATCGAACTTAAAGACTGGGCCGACAATTACAGAAAAAATTACCAATTTTTTGCCTTGAAGAAAAAATGTTTAAGGTCGCAACTAATTTTCTCTCCTAACAAAAAATCACAAAAATATGACATCTTTTTATCTCAGAATCAAGAACTTGGTGAAATAGCATGTGATGATCCGTTCTACAAACTAAGATCAAAAAAAGTAAAAACAGCAAAAAAAAAAAAAAAAAAAGAGGCAGCCTCAAAAGAGTCGACTACAATTTAAGAAATATTTTTGAAATTATTATTATTAAGTGAAAAATCGAACTTAAAGACTGGGCCGACAATTACAGAAAAAATTACCAATTTTCTGCCTTGAAGAAAAATTTTTTAAGGTCGCAACTAATTTTCTCTCCTAACAAAAAATCGCAAAAATATGAGATCTTTTTATCTCAGAATCAAAAACTTGGTGAAATGGCATGTGATGATCCGTTCTACAAACTAAGACCGAAAAAAGGAAAAACAGCAAAAAAAAAAAAAAAAAAAAAAGAAAAAAAAAAGAGGTAGCCTCAAAAGAGTCGACTATAATTTATAAAATATTTGTGAAATTATTATTATTAAGTGAAACATCAAACTTAAAGACTGGGCCGACGATTACAAAAAAAAATTACCAATTTTCTGCCTTGAAAAAAAAATTTTTAAGGTCGCAACTAATTTTCTCTCGTAACAAAAAACCGCAAAAATATGAGATCTTTTTATCTCAGAATCAAGAACTTGGTGAAATGGCATGTGATGATCCGTTCTAAAAACTAAGACCGAAAAAAGGAAAAACAGCAAAAGAAAAAAAAAGAAAAAATAACCGTGTAACAAGAGGTAGCCTCAAAAGAGTCCACTATAATTTATAAAATATTTGTGAAATTATTATTATTAAGTGAAAAATCGAACTTAAAGACTGGGCCGACAATTACAGAAAAAATGACCAATTTTCTGCCTTGAAGAAAAAATGTTTAAGGTCGCAACTAATTTTCTCTCCTAACAAAAAATCACAAAAATATGACATCTTTTTATCTCAGAATCAAAAACTTGGTGAAATAGCATGTGATGATCCGTTCTACAAACTAAGATCGAAAAAAGTAAAAACAGCAAGAAAAAAAAAAAAAAAAAAAAAAAAAAGAGGTAGCCTCAAAAGAGTTGACTACAATTTAAGAAATATTTGTGAAATTATTATTATTAAGTGAAGAATCGAACTTAAAGACTGGGCCGACAATTACAAGAAAAATTACAAATTTTTCGCCTTTAAAAAAAAAAATGTTAAGGTCGCAACTAATTTTCTCTCGTAACAAAAAACCGCAAAAATATGAGATCTTTTTATCTCAGAATCAAGAACTTGGTGAAATGGCATGCGATGATCGATTCTCCAAACTAAGACCGAAAAAAGGAAAAACAGCAAAAGAAAAAACAGAAAAAATAACCATGTAAAAAGAGGTAGTCTCAAAAAAGTCGACTATAATTTATAAAATATTTGTGAAATTATTATTATTAAGTGAAAAATCGAACTTAAAGACTGGGTCGACAATTCCAAAAAAAAATTACCAATTTTCCGCTTTGAAAAAAAATGTTTAAGCTCGCAATTAATTTTCTCTCCTAACAAAAAATCGCAAAAATATGACATCTTTTTGTCTCAGAATCAAGAACTTGGTGAAATGACATGTGATGATCCGTTCTACAAACTAAGACCGAAAAAAGGAAAAACAGCAAAAAAAAAAAAAGAAAAGAAAAGAAAAGAAAAAAAAACCATGTAAAAAGAGGTTGCCTCGACAGAGTCGACTGTAATCCTGAATTCGATTAGTACAAGGGTCGGCGAGTTCTATCCTCGGTGCAGGATTCCCGGAAGACGTCGTTGTCTTATGTTGTTACGATTCTCCCTGCTTCTTTCGCTTTTCCCCAAACTCTCATTCCCTGCTCAATCCACTTTCTCCGTCTCACTCTTCTCTTACCTTGCCAGGTTTCACGCGGCCTTTTTTTTTTTTCCTCTGAAGGAGATCCGCAGAAGCTTTGGCCCCCCAACAGAGTGGCGCATCGTGTTGCCCCAGTAGTATGTGCTGCACGATCGATACTCTCGAGCTCTATCGTCTCCTCTTACCTAACGGTTTTTATCTTGGCAAGGCAGCCTTAGGTAGGAGAACGAGGCGAGTGGGATATCCACGTGAATCGGGGTCACGTCCCTAGCTAAGGGTGTTGCTGCAATATATACAACCGACACTTTCGAGCTGATCGGATTAGTATAATTTCTTTAGTAGACTCGGTAGTAAACTTTCAAATGATAAAGCAGCGGCTGATGTCGTAAAACTGATAATTCAGCTGAGGCTACGTACGATCTACCTGATGTCAAACTTGTAGTAAGAAAATTTATGCATACCACCAAATTGAGTATTGACGTTTTGGTGGTCCAACGAATTTTTTTTAGCTATATATTTTTAGCATTGTGTTATTTTTTAGGGAAGCAAAAAAATTATTAAGTAAAAAATAAAGACTTTTATCCGACAGTTTAAAGAAAAAAATACAATTCTGACTAATTTTTTTTTCCTTTACCGAATTTCTTAAGATTGCGAGTAATTTTATGCGTTTTCCTAATTGTTTAACATTGCGACTAATTTTCTATTTTTTTTTTTTCAAATTTTTTCAAGGTTATGATTAATTTATAGACTTACCCTTAAATTTTTCAGATGTCGTTTAATTTCTTGACCTTTTCCAAACTTTTCTCCATCTTTTTTAGGTCTCGTCTAGTTTCCTGATTTTTCTAATTTTTCAAGTAATCACAAATCATTTTATGTTATTATTATTAATTGGACACACTTAATAATAACAATGGTATTATTGTTATTAAGTGAAAAATCTAACCTAAAAACTTTTGTCCGACAATTTAAGGAAAAATATATTTCATTCCCGTCTAATTTTTAGCATTTCCATAATTTCTTAAGATTGCAATTAATTTTCTATCTTTACCTAATTTTTTAACGTTGCGACCAATTTTCTTCCAGCTTTTCTCTAATTTTTTAAGGTTCTTGCTAATTTCTAGACTCACCCTTAAATTTTTCAGATCTCGGTTAATTTCTTGACTTTTCCCAAACTTTTCTCTATCTTTTCTAGGTCTCGCCAAATTTCCTGATTTTTCTAATTTTCCAAATAACTACAAATCATTTTATTTTATTATTATTATTAATCGAACTCACTTAATAATAACAATAAAATGATTATCATTAAGTGAATAATCTAACCTAAAAACTTTTGTCCGACAATTTAAGGAAAAATATATTTAATTCCCGTCTAATTTTTAGCATTTCTATAATTTCTTAAGATTGCAACTAATTTTCTACCTTTCCCTAATTTTTTAACGTTGCAACCAATTTTCTTTCTCCCTTTCTCTAATTTTTTAAGGTTCTAACTAATTTCTAGACTTACCCTTAAATTTTTCAGATCTCGGTTAATTTCTTGACTTTTCCCAAACGTTTCTCTATCTTTTCTAGGTCTCGCCAAATTTCCTGATTTTTCTAATTTTCCAAATAACTACAAATCATTTTATTTTATTATTATTATTAATCGAACTCACTTAATAATAACAATGAAATTATTATCATTAAGTGAATAATCTAACCTAAAAACTTTTATCCGACAATTTAAGGAAAAATATATTTCATTCCCGTCTAATTTTTAGCATTTCCATAATTTCTTAAGATTGCAATTAATTTTCTATCTTTACGTAATTTTTTAACGTTGCGACCAATTTTCTTTCTCCCTTTCTCTAATTTTTTAAGGTTCTAACTAATTTCTAGACTTACCCTTAAATTTTTCAGATCTCGGTTAATTTCTTGACTTTTCCCAAACGTTTCTCTATCTTTTCTAGGTCTCGCCAAATTTCCTGATTTTTCTAATTTTCCAAATAACTACAAATCATTTTATTTTATTATTATTATTAATCGAACTCACTTAATAATAACAATAAAATTATTATCATTAAGTGAATAATCTAACCTAAAAACTTTTATCCGACAATTTAAGGAAAAATATATTTCATTCCCGTCTAATTTTTAGCATTTCCATAATTTCTTAAGATTGCTACTAATTTTCTACCTTTCCCTAATTTTTTAACGTTGCAACCAATTTTCTTTCTCCCTTTCTCTAATTTGTTAAGGTTCTAACTAATTTCTAGACTTACCCTTAAATTTTTCAGATCTCGGTTAATTTCTTGATTTTTTCCAAACTTTTGTCTATTTTTTCTAGGTCTCGTCTAATTTCCTGATTTTTCTAATTTTTCAAGTAACCACAAATCATTTTATTTTATTACTATTAATCGAACTCACTTAATAATAACAATGAAATTATTATGATTAAGTGAAAAATCTAATCTAAAAACTTTTGTCCGACAATTTAAGGAAAAATACATTTCATTCCCGACTAATTTTCTGCATTTCCCTAATTTCTTAAGATTGCAACTAATTTTCTACCTTTCCCTAATTTTTTAACGTTGCAACCAATTTTCTTTCTCCCTTTCTCTAATTTTTTAAGGTTCTAACTAATTTCTAGACTTACCCTTAAATTTTTCAGATCTCGGTTAATTTCTTGATTTTTTCCAAACTTTTGTCTATTTTTTCTAGGTCTCGTCTAATTTCCTGATTTTTCTAATTTTCCAAGTAACCACAAATCATTTTATTTTATTATTATTAATCAAACTCACTTAATAATAACAATGAAATTATTATGATTAAGTGAAAAATCTAACCTAAAAACTTTTGTCCGACAATTTAAGGAAAAATACATTTCATTCCCGACTAATTTTCTGCATTTCCCTAATTTCTTAAGATTACAACTAATTTTCTACCTTTGCCTAATTTTTTAAGGTTCCGACTAATTTCCAGACTCACCCTTAAATTTTTCAGATCTCGGTTAATTTTTTGATTTTTTCCAAACTTTTGTCTATTTTTTCTAGGTCTCGCCTAATTTCCCGATTTTTCTAATTTTCCAAGTAACCACAAATCATTTTATTTTATTATTATTAATCGAACTCACTTAATAATAACAATGAAATTATTATGATTAAGTGAAAAATCTAACCTAAAAACTTTTGTCCGACAATTTAAGGAACAATAAATTTCATTCCCGACTAATTTTCTGCATTTCCCTAATTTCTTAAGATTACAACTAATTTTCTACCTTTGCCTAATTTTTTAAGGTTCCGACTAATTTCCAGACTCACCCTTAAATTTTTCAGATCTCGGTTAATTTCCTGATTTTTCTAATTTTCCAAGTAACCACAAATCATTTTATTTTATTATTATTAATCGAACTCACTTAATAATAACAATGAAATTATTATTATTAAGTAAAAAATTCACCCTAAAGAATTTTCACCGCAAATTTAAGAAAATGTGATTAATCCAGCACTAATTTATGGATCCATCATGAAAACTGTAGATAAAAATACAGACGATGAGACGATAAAACAGAAATCACAGGTCGACCATTAAAACTCATATCTATGTCGGGGTATGTTATTCCGTTAAATTTAACTCGCATAATAAAGCAGAAGTTCACGCTCTGGTTAGGCAAATATAGAAGATGTTCACATTCTGACTAGTCAAATGCAGCAGAAGTTCATCTGAGCAGTTGAATAAATAAAAAGTTCATCTCGCTAGCTAAATAAAGCAAAAGTTTACGTTCTGCCTAGCCAAATAGAGCAGAAATAAATATACTGCTGATTATGCTTATTTTCCCATGGTTCAGATTTATCTTGTTATTCGAAGCAAATAGTATTTAAAATTAATTTCCAATCCGAATTAACCCGACCATTTTCAACATTTTATGCACAATGACATAAATGAAAGACTCAATTACGAGCCACGTAATTCATATGCGAGAAACTCGAGGACCATTATACAATACAATTTCTACATAAAATCTATAGACCAGCTTAATATCTATAGCCAACTGTGAAAGCTATAGAATGTATATATATTTCACAACGAAGTGGTGAATAAATGTGTGAAAAGAGGATTTACTTTCAAAGGAAAAGAAAGACTCGAAAATGAGGATATATGGAAGAAAAATCGAGTTCGAGTGGGAAAGAAAATTCTGTAATAACGTCGGGCTCTTCTTTTCTCTTCCCCTCTTGAGGAACCGACTTCTAGCGTGTATCTGACATCCAGGTGCACCTGACGCTTGCTGAACGACTCTTCACAAGAGACTTTTTGCTTATGCTGCTCCCACTACACTTGTGGTTGAATAGTATACATGTATATATATTCCTGACCATAGACCACCTTCACATCCCATTATTTGTCTGACCTCTTCCTACCTGAGAAAACGAGCCCTATTGTCTTTTTTTTTGTCCTGCACGTGAGGGAAACGTTTTGCTTTCCTCATTCACAATCTTTCGGATATCCAATTGTAACCATCCGATGAAGAGAAAAAAAAAAGTGGAAATAGAACCTTGATTTCTCTAACTCACTCGTTGACTAACTTATCTTGTTTTAGCCTTACTTTGTCGTAGACAAGGTAGAGTCGGACAAGATCTAGTAAGGCAATGTCCAATTAGACAAGATCTAGTTAGACAAGGTATAGTCGGACAAAATCTAGTAAGGCAATGTCTAATTAGACTAGATCTAGTTAGGCAAGGTCTAGTTAGCTATGTCAAATTAGACAAGATCTAGTTAGACAAGGTCTAGTTAGCTATGTCAAATTAGACAAGGTCTAGTTAGACTATATCAAATTTGACAAACTCTAGCTAGGCAATGTCTAACTAGACAAGGTTCAGTTAGGCAATGTCTAATTGGACAAAGTCCAGTTAGGCAAGGTCTAGTTAGCTATGTCAAATTAGGCAAGGTCTAGTTGGACAATGTTAAATTAGACAAGGCCCTTTTAGGCTATGTCTAATCAGACAAGGTTCAGTTAGGCAATGTCTAATTAGACAAGGTTCAGTTAGGCAATGTCTAATTAGACAAACTCTAATTAGTCAATATTTAATTAGACAAACTTTAGTTAGACAATATCTAATTAGACAAGGTTCAGTTAGGCAATGTTTAATTAGGCAAGGTCTAGGTAGCTATGTCAAATTAGACAAGGTCTAGTTGGACTATGTCAATTTAGACAAACTCTAGTTAGGCTATGTCAAATTAGAAAAACTCTAGCTAGGCAATGTCTAATTAGAAAAACTCTAGTTAGGCAATGTTTAATTAGACAAACTTTAGTTAGACAACGTCTAATTGGACAAGGTCCAATTAGGCAATGTCTAATTAGACAAGGTCTAGTTATCCAATGTTTAACTAGACAAGGTCCAGTTAGACAATGTCTAATTAGACAAAGTCCAGTTAGGCTTGTCTAACTAGACAAGATCCAGTTAGGCATGATCTAGTTAGATAAGGTTTAGTCGGGCAGGATGTAGTTAGATATGGTTATTTAAAGAAATGATAAAGGTTTATAAAAATCAGGGTGTGATGAAGGATAATAGCTCGCTCTTGCAATTTTAATCATGATGGCGATAAGATCTTTTTATAATATAGAGAGATATATTTTCGATCAGAGATTACTTTTTACCTACCCATTATTTGCATCAACTTTTTCTACCTATGTAAACGAGAGTCCTATTGTCTTATTTTTTCCGACATGTAAAGCAAACGTTTTGCTTCCCGCATTCTCTGATAACTAATGGTGATCAATCCATGGGAAGAAAAGAAACAAGTGGAAATAGAACTAAAATGGTGGTGGTAACTTGCTACTACTGCAGAATAGACGTATGTACTTCACTGAGGGAGTGTTTATTCGATCAACAAACTCTACATTGTCCGGCAACTTTGGTGGAGCTGATCCCACAACTGAATTGCTTTGAAGAGCTGATCCGTAAGAGGATACGTCGCAGCAGACCTCGGGACTCAACCGCGACTGGTGGCTTTACCGTACTTCACTAGAGTACACGATTGTTACGTACATAGTCTACGGGAGTCTGGTTAACCGCTCAATATTTAACGTTTAAAGGACGAAGAGAGAAATCGAGAATGGACGATTGAGTCGATTGTCCATTAACGGTGGGCGAAACTTTAATGTGACCAAATCTGTGGCGCACTTCGTTTTCCGTACGGTCTTTTGCGGTTATACGCTATATCGATTCATCCACTACACATGCAGTCGCGCTGACCAAAAACATTGTCGACTTATTTACAGATCCTTCGGACCTCGTTTGCTAGTTCAAAAAAATGTTTCAACGAGTTTACTCGAATGAAAACACGGAAATAATAACATATGCAAATGCTATGCTCGGAATAATTGTCATAGCCCTTGCAAACGTTACGAGGGGAAAAAAACATCTCACAATTAAGAACACTTCACATTATTAACTCTATAATTGTTATTCCATCAATTACTCTGTTCCCGATTTTCTCTAGGTTTCTTAGGTGAGGTCGAGTTAGATAAGGTCACGTTAGATGACGTTACGTTCGATAAGGTCGTGTTAAATAAAGTAGTGTTAGATAAGGTCGCGTTCAATAAGGTCAAGTTAAAAAAGGTCGCGTTCAATAAGGTCAAGTTAAAAAAGGTCGCGTTCAATAAGGTCAAGTTAAAAAAGGTCGCGTTCAATAAGGTCGCGTTCAATAAGGTCAAGTTAAATAAGGTCAAGTTAAATGAGGTCAAGTTAAATAAGGTCAAGTTAAATAAGGTCAAGTTAAATAAGGTCAAGTTAAATAAGGTCAAGTTAAATAAGGTCAAGTTAAATAAGGTCAAGTTAAATAAGGTGAAGTTAAATAAGGTCAAGTTAAATAAGGTCAAGTTAAATAAGGTCAAGTTAAATAAGGTCAAGCTAAATAAGATCAAGTTAAATAAGATCAAGTTAAATAAGGTCAAGTTAAATAAGGTCGTGTTAGATAAGGTCGTGTTAGATAAGGTCGTGTTAGATAAGGTCGTGTTAAATAAGGTCGTGTTAGATAAGGTCGTGTTAGATAAGGTCGTGTTAGATAAGGTCGTTTTAAATAAGGTCGTGTTAAATAAGGTTGCGTTAAGTAAGGTCGCGTTAAGTAAGGTCGTGTTAAATAAGGTCGCGTTAAATAAGGCCATTTTAAATAAGGTCGTATTAAATAAGGTCGTGTTAGAATATTTTAAAACAACAGCGATCAATATTTTCCCGTAAATTAGCTTCATTTTCCCACGGTAATCAACTCTATAACTGCTAATCCATCAATTACTCTGTTCACGATTTTCTCTATCTAACGATTCTCCCCTTAACTCTTCGCATGGTTCGTACATCTCATCGCACGTCATCGAATACGCATCCCTTTGATCCGTTTTCATGCCTATATGCACAGCATATGTACCTGAAGCGTATATGCACTTCCGAGTGACAGAGAAAATCGTGTGAGAAACGTTGTGAGATGTCACCTCGATACAGATCGATGCATGAGATCCCTAAATGTTGCCTATCTTACACATCTATCTATTGCAACATACGTGTCTGTGTGCTCGGGTGTAAAGCAGTGGAGATGATGATGTAGATCGAGGCTCGATGTTCTACTACCACGTTACTACGGCATAATAGGGCACATGCTACATAGATCGGCTTGGATAGATCAGCAAGTCGAAGCGAGAGCATTGTCCTGCTACCGGCTCAGCGCTCGGTGGCATTGGAGGAGCAGCAACGATGTAGCCGAGGATTACCGGCCGCCTTGATTACCTAGTCGACCCCACTACGACGGCCAACGCCAAGCCTGACTAACCCAAAGGCCAGCATCCAAATTCTCCGGCGCATTCGAGAGAATCCGACAGCTTCGATGCTCACGACGCGTTGCATGTATTAGCTGTAGTGCACAGCAGCACGATCAGCTCGACGTGTGTTTAGGCATGAACGCTTTATACGTGTCACTAAACTACAAACAGAGACATTGTCTTGCTAGTTATGTTTACCACCGGAAAATGATTTCTCCTGGAGGGAACTTCTGTTTGAACTGTTGGTCTGCTTTTTGTCCAATTGTAAGGGTTTTTCATGCCATGCGGAAAACAAAAAATTTGGTGGAATTGACTAATTTTTTTTTTGCGACTTTGTAGATGAAGAATATGTATGGAGTTGCAAAGTTTGGAACACTTTCTTTTTAGGTCCCGACTAATTTTTTGACGTATATTGACTTTATAAGGTCTTGAATAATTGCCGGACTTTGCGAGGTTTTGACTAATTTTCGGACTTTCTCCGGATTTAACAAGGTGTAAATAATATTCTGACTTTTTTCTAACTTCATCAGGTATCACCTAATTTCCTGGCTTTTTCAGGTCCCAAGTAATTTTCTATATTTTCCAGTTCCGGATTGATTCGCGGATTTTTTTAGAACTTCTCCAGGTTCCGCCTGGTTTACAAAATTTTCCAGGGTCCAAGAAAATTCTCCCCAAATTTTCCAGGCGCAGTCTATTTTTTTTTTTTTTTTACTTTCTTGAACTTTTCCACGCTCTGAATAATTTCTTGACTTTCCCTGACTTTTCCAGATCCCAAGAAATTTTCTCACGTCGCCTAACTTTTTCAGGTCTTGACAATTTATTATACTTTTATCAACTTTTCCAGGTTCAAACTGATTTCGGGACTTTTCCATAACTTTTCCTATTCCCGATTAATTTTCTGCCTTCCGCTGATTTTTTCAAATTCCGACTAATTTATTGGCTTGCCCCAATTTTTTTAAGATTGCGACTAATGTTTTGCCTTTCCCTCATTTTTTAATATTCCGACTAATTTCTAGCCTTATCCTTAAATTTTTCAGTTCCAAGTTAATTACTTGACTTTGTCCAAACTTTTCTCTATTTTTCTAATTTTCTAAATAACCTCAAATAATTTTATAGTACGCTTAAACAAAATCGTCAAATTGTCATAAATATTTCTGCAGGTTAAACCGAAGATCAGTTAAAGTTAAATTATGACTTGGTCCAAACTTTCCTCTATTTTTTCTAATTTTCTACTTAACCTCAAATAATTTTATACTGCGCTCAAACAAAATCGTGAAATTGTCATAAATATTTCTGCAGGTCAATCCGAAGATCAACTAAATTTAACTTCTGATTTTGTCCAAACTTTTCTCTATTTTTTCTAATTTCCTACTTAACCTCAAATAATTTTACAGCGCATTTAAACAAAATCATCAAATTGTTATAAATTTTGCTGCGAAGATTAAAATCATTTTTTAGACAATGTATAAAAATTCTAATAGAATATCGAATTTGTAGTTGCACTATAAATAGTTTTTGGTACGTGCTGTATACCAAAGTGCTACAAATTGGAGCCGGGTATCGCACGTGCAATCACGATGTCGTATAGGGATGTTGGAGAGGCGACCAGTATAGCCATGGGCTTACGTATGACGTGGGCACGTTGAAATCGGGCTTTATTTAATAAACCCGACTAATCGAGGACACGGTTGAGCTAACGAGAGAGCAAGCGGGCCAAGCGTCTACCGAAATTGGAAGAGGCTTAATAGTCCCACGGGAGATGAGGGTACAGTGGAAGAGCCGTGGGAAGGATCTATATACGTACAGATACAGTCAAGTACAACGAGAACACGTCCGCGTGCTTTTGAAATCATGAAGTAATTAAAAGTTAAATGGATCTGATGCACGTAGCTGTTGTCGTCATGGTCGTATTTGTTTCAGCCAAATTTAAACTTGATCTCCATCAAACACCATGTATTTCGCTATTAAAACAAAGCGGAATTTCAGAATAATACACCGAGAGAAAAGATTTCATTAACGCCAAAGAAATGGGTGGATTGATTTTTTTCTTCATTGATTTTAACGAAATATTTCTTTGATTTCAATGAAATCGTGCATTTGAATTTCAAAGAGAACAGTTAATTGCCTGTAAATAAAGATTTACTTAGTGAGCATATAATAAAGAAACAGTTTTATTGTTTTAAAGAGACGTTTTCATTGGTTCAAAGAAACGTTTTCATTGATCTCTCTCTCGCACCTAACCTCACTTTTTTGTTTTCCGGTTCTCCCGAACGAACGGCTTCGAGTTTCGAGGAGCCAAGAAGCTTAGCCTATTTCTGCCGTACTTCCTTACATACTCACAAAATTTGAGCTTTATCTGCCGCGTACTTCAGGAAAAAATAGGTTTTGAAATTTTGAGGTGGTAAGAAGAAGGTTTCATTGAATCAGAGACGACATCTTTGAAATGAATGAAAAAGGTTCATTGGTTTAAAGAAATGTTTCTTCGAATCAATGTCACTACTTTTCATTGAGTTGGAGATCATTCAAAGAAAAGATAGTATTGAAATTCAAGTATTTCATTTCATTGGCAAAGATTTCCGTGAATCCATGAAACTTTTTTTCTCGGTGTAAATTAATTTATAAGTTATATAAATTAATGTACACCTAATTTATAAGTATATATACTTATATAGTCATAAAATAATTTATAAGTAAACGAAATTATAAGCTAAATAATTTATAAATAAATGAAAATTTTATATTTATCGAAAATTACCATAAATATTTCGGCGTTTAATTAATAATTGTAAAAATAGAAAGAAAAAAAGTACAAAGTCTTAAGTGAATATGTATGATATTATATATTTATAATGATGTTATAATTAATTATTTCTCTACCGTCAAATAATTCGACTATAATTTAATTTCAGAAATTTTCTCTACCTCATTACAACTTTAGCAGAATACAATGTTATTACGGGACAACTTTGAAGCAATGCAAATAGCGGAAACCCGGAATAACCTTTTGTGGCAGGATGTTAATTTCGGAACGCTGTAATATGAACTGTTGCTAAATGTTGAATATGTTTCCTGGAATTAAATTGTTACTATGTCGTTTTTTTTTGTATTTTAACTTTGCTGTAAATATACTTATAATTTTTTTGTTGATTAGTAGAAAATTACGGTATAAAAAAAAATCTATTCATATGATATCAATTGTCGTAATAACAATTTACGGCTATAGTCGATATTTTTATATTTTATTAATCAATAATAAACAAATTTTCGGTTTAAAAATTAATTATTTAATTAATTAAAATGTAAATTAAAATATATTGGAATCTTCTGGTGAAAAAAATTACTGATCGAAATTATAGTGACATAATATTGACAATTTAATTTTAGTCGACATTTATGTAATCTTTTGTTTTAGCATAAAGCTATTAACTTTTAAGTCAATTTACATAAATGTAAGTATTAAAGTGGCGCCGACAGTCGAGATCTGGTTTTGCTGTTACAGAGAAAATATAAAAGCAATCCGGCTATGATGATCGATCTATACGAATTGATATTATGGTAATGTGACACACGCGGAACGCAGGGAAGAACGGAAATCTTTTCGATTAGCATATAAATCGCGTCTCTCTTTTCGGGGTAAGACGAGGAGACGAAACCGATCCGAGCTGCACTTCCAGGCTAACCTGAAAAGCCCTTCGCTCATATCACCACTGAAATGTGCCGTCTTGCTGACGGCCAATAAGCCCACACACGCACGTCATACGTCACGCACATTTGCATACATGGTCACACGTGCAGCGCTCTTTACATGCATATTATAGCGCTGCCTGTTTGGAATAACATTTTTTTTTTTTTTTACTATGGAAGAAAACTCGAAATATGGATAAATCAGCCACAGAGATATACGAATGTCCGTATAGGTACTAAAAAAAATCTGGAAAAAAATCCTTGAGGTTTTGAAATATATGCGTTTTTAGTGAAAATATATTTCTTCGCATCGACCGTTTCCGGAGTGGCCACTAAATTTTGTTTAAAATATTTCCTCTGCCTTTTACAGGAGATTTAATAAAAAGTAAAAGACAAATTATCATTTGTGTACGTAAAAAAAATCTTGAAATAATTGACACTATTCTGAATGAAAACAGAGTAAATATTGCATTGTCATAAAATAACAATTTTTACGTGTTAATGGATTTTTTTTCATATCATTAAAATGCAGAATACATTTTCTAAGATTTTTTTTTTTTTTTTTTTTTTTTTTTTTTTTTTTTTTTTTTTTTTTTTCCCAGAATTTTTGGATTGACTGCCTATTTGGAATAACATTTTTTTTCACAATGGAAGAAAACTCGGAATATGGATAAATCAGCCACAGAGATATACGAATGTCCATATAGGTACTAAAAAAAATCTGGAAAAAAATCCTTGAGATATTGAAATATATGCGGTTTTGTTGAAAATATATTTTTTCGCATCGACCCTTTCCGCAATAGCCATTAAATTTTGTTAAAAATATTCTCTCTGCCTTTTTCAGGAGATTTAATAAAAAGTAGAAGACAAATTTTCATTTGTGTACGTGAAAAATAAAATCTTGAAATAATTGACACTATTCTGAATGAAAACAGAGGAAACATTGCATTGTCATAAAATACTCGTTAACAATTTTGACGTGTTAATGGATTTTTTTTCATATCATTAAAATGCAGAATATATTCTCTACGATTCGTTTTTTTTTTCCAGAATATTTGGAATAACATTTTTTTTTCACTATGGAAGAAAACTCGTAATATTGAAAAATCAGTCACAGAGATATACGAATGTCCATGTAAGTATTTTTAAAGATCCGGAGAAAAGTCCTTGAGGTACTGAAATATATGCGGTTTTCGTAAAAATATATTTCTTCGCATCGATCCTTTCCGGAGTGGCCATTAAATTTTGTTGAAAATATTCTCTCTGCCTTTTACAGAAGATTTTATAAAAAGTGAAGACAAATGATACACCACGAAAAAAAAATCGGAAAAGAGAGGAAAAACTGCATTATCATAAAATTCTCTTTGACAATTTTTACGTGTTAATGGATTTTTTCCATATCATTAAAATGCATTTTGTTGTTACTAAATTTTGTCGGAAATATTCCCTGCCTTTTCTCGGACATCTACTAAAAACTGGGACTTTAACAGATTAGGGCCTTTGAAAACAGAGTGAAAATTGCATTATCTTAAAATTCACTTTTACAATTTTTCACGATAGAGTTCCATGTTTCGCCATATTTTTTCCAGAATTTCTGGATTACAACTTTTAAAAAATGTCTTTAAAAATAGCTATTCTCTCGATGTAGCAAATATGGAACGTTGGCAAATAAAGTGTTAATAAAATCGTTATATCCTAATAAAAATGTAATGTCTCGAAAAAAAATGCATGTCGGAGGCATTAAATGTTCTATAGATTTGCTACGGTTGACGGGACATCAAAAGATGGATTAATTAACTTTTGTGTTCCCTCTTCTAATTAAATGTTCATCGACGCGGTGAATTAAATTCGTATGTTGCCCCATGGCGTGTTGGCATAGGCAGGTTATAGTTTTGGCATGAAATGCCATCCACGTTTCTTCAATAATAGATGAAGGTACATTAAACATGGTTAATGACACTCGACTGCAATCAATTTGGTAGTCGTTCATGTGAATGATATTTATGAGTATTACTAGATAAATCTACTGGTTATAGCTGAATAGCAGCTTAACGTGTACATAGAAATACAAGAGGATGAGCAGGCGTGCTCGTTCCACTTCATTCAGCATCACCAAAGCCACCGCAGGTATATATATATATATATATATATATATATATATCGTATGCTGCGTAACACGCTTTGTGGTTGACCAAATAATTTAGGAATTATTGCTGGCTCTTCCCCTCGCAGGGAGACACCATCGACACTAGTTCTACAAAGCGCTCGAATATCCCGCCCTCTCTCACAATTTCGCACATTTCTCTCCTATTAGCTATGGTGTCGACTATCCACATTGGCCCACACTTCATTCCGACACACGATCTACCGGGTGTATTCCGAATACTTACAAACAACCAGTGCACTTAAATTAACCAAATCTTTCTCCAGGTACAATTTCATTATTATTTATTAGACTGCAGATATATATTTTGGATAAAACTTGCAAATCGCAAATCTTTGAATTTCTTAAAAGTTTACGTAAAGTCATGTTAGATGCGGTTTAATTTGACCAAGTTTAGTTTGATGAGGTCGAGTTTCATAAGGTTTAGTTTGATGAGGTCTAGTTTGATGAGGTCTAGTTTGATGAGGTCTAGTTTGATGAGGTCTAGTTTGATGAGGTCTAGTTTGATGAGGTCTAGTTTGATGAGGTCTAGTTTGATGAGGTCTAGTTTGATGAGGTCTAGTTTGATGAGGTCTAGTTTGATGAGGTCTAGTTTGATGAGGTCTAGTTTGATGAGGTCTAGTTTGATGAGGTCTAGTTTGATGAGGTCTAGTTTGATGAGGTCTAGTTTGATGAGGTCTAGTTTGATGAGGTCTAGTTTGATGAGGTCTAGTTTGATGAGGTCTAGTTTGATGAGGTCTAGTTTGATGAGGTCTAGTTTGATGAGGTCTAGTTTGATGAGGTCTAGTTTGATGAGGTCTAGTTTGATGAGGTCTAGTTTGATGAGGTCTAGTTTGATGAGGTCTAGTTTGATGAGGTCTAGTTTGATGAGGTCTAGTTTGATGAGGTCTAGTTTGATGAGGTCTAGTTTGATGAGGTCTAGTTTGATGAGGTCTAGTTTGATGAGGTCTAGTTTGATGAGGTCTAGTTTGATGAGGTCTAGTTTGATGAGGTCTAGTTTGATGAGGTCTAGTTTGATGAAGTCTAGTTTGATGAGGTCTAGTTTGATGAGGTCTAGTTTGATGAGGTCTAGTTTGATGAGGTCTAGTTTGATGAGGTTTAGTTTGATGAGGTCTAGTTTGATGAGGTCTAGTTTGACGAGGTCTAGTTTGACGAGGTCGAGTTTGACGAGGTTGAGTTTGACGAGGTCGAGTTTAACGAGGTCGAGTTTGACGAGCTCTAGTTTGACCAGGTCGAGTTTGACGAGGTCTAGTTTGATGCAGTCTACTTTCATGAGATCTAGTTTGATGAGGACTACTTTGAGGGGTCTATTTTTATGAGGTCTAGTTTGATGAGGTCTAGTTCGACGAGGTCGAGTTTGATGAGATCTAGTTTGATGAGGTCTACTTTGATGAGATCTAGTTTGATGAGGTCTACTTTGATGGGGTCTATTTTTATGAGATCTAGTTTGATGAGGTCTAGTTTGATATTCAGTTAGATAAGGTCTAATTAGATGAAGTTTGTCTGGATAATGTCTGGCTGAGTAAGATCTAATACGATGGGGTCGTGTTAAATAAGGTCAAGTTAGATTATGTCTAGATGATATCTAGTTAGATGAGGTTAGTTAGATAAGGTCTAGATGATGTCCACGTAAATGAGGTCTACGTAGATAAGATTTAGCTGGATAATGTCTGGTTGAATAACATCCAGTTAGATGCGACAGAGTTCGACAAATTCAGGTCGAATTAAACTCCATGATTTCAAAGGAATTTAAACTATAAATTGCAGTTGCAGAAAACTGCATATCTTCGTGCAATTAAAAGCATTGGACATCCAAGCACTAATTACAGTCCGGAAAATGCGACGTTTAGCTTATTACAGCTGAAATTTCAGTTGAATATATTTTTTTCGATATTCTGATAAGTGACTAACGATTTGACGTATAGAGTGATGAAAGTCCAATTTCTGAGATACTGATTCTCATATAATCAGTTGCACCCTTGTAGAAACTGGACGTTGACGATGTTACATCTAAATGGTAAAATGTCCTGAATGATGGAGAAAATTGGATAAATCGTAAGAACACTCGGTTATACGAGGATACAAAGAATCTTTAAGAGCTGAAACGAGAGAAGTGCCGGTAGTGCGTTAGGGTATAACAGTTCTGACTATATTGTTGGATAGGATATGTATAAGTGTGACACTGTATGAATTATGGAGGCAGCGTGCGAGGGCGGCATTGAGCCGTAATTGAGGAGGTAATCATGTCTCATCCTCGCTAACACCTCGGATATACTATCTGTCCGACGCTCTTCTCTCCTCCTGTGTGACACGAGAGTGCTGTTCAATGAGTGACAGGATAACACCACAACGCCTCAACGCAGCTGCTATATAGATGTAACCGATCGTACCCTATGCAAGCCTGGATCATTGTGGATTTATGACGACGAATATTTTAGCCCATAAATTATCGATTCTCCAGATTAAGAACCCAAAATCCCTTCAAGGGAATCGTCCACAGATCAAACACTAAAATAAAGAACAAAAGTATACAGAAAAAATTATTTAAAAAAAAATTAGTAGTAAAATTTTACACTGGGGAAAAAAATCTTTTTTTACCAAATTTGTAGATAAAAAATACTAGATAAAACAAACTTCTTCACTTTCATTTTTTCAACGAAAGATTGCGCTTCAAAAATAAATTTGCAACATTGAATATAAAAAAAATACAGTAATTGTGTAAATTTTGAAGTGGAAGGATGTAAATTTAAAAAATAGTTTGTGTAACGAGATTTTTTGGCCCTTTAAAAATCACTATGGTTAAGTCTTCATTTTTTTACAAGATCTGGTTTTGCGAATAAATTTAAGGTAATCGAGCATTTTGTAAATACTACAAATATATTTGACAATTCATGTTTGCCTAATTTAGTATTAATTTTTTTATTTAACCCCTGCTAATATATTGAATATTTGTTCTAAAATGTATCACAAGCGCAAAAATAAATAAAAGGATCAGCTGTTCTAAAAATTAATCGTTTTTCAATATTTTCATTATTATTATTTATGTCTATTCTTTTTTTATTAAGGAATTATATGTTGTTCTTTGGAATAATTTGTGTAAGATTAACATACGTTCATTAAGACTAAGAGACACGATATATATATACATATATGTATATGCACGCATATTGTAGAGGAAACTGAGCATAGAAATTGCAAAGGCAGAGAGATTTCATGTCATCGAATAGGAATGCGGGTTATTCTGACAGAGGCATCAGAGGATTCGTAGCGGCAGTATATAGCTGACGATGAGTAGAGTATATAATGTTCTCTCGTGTCGTCGCGCTGTCGTGAATCATTGGCGCTATCGACTCAATATACGTGACTCGTTGCAATATCGAGGTGACCCGTCGTCATCTCAGCTCGCTTTTTCCTTCTCAATTATTCTCAAGATGCGGTCACAGAATATATCACACTTTAAGATAATACTTTTTCCGTAATATTATATGTATTTAAATTATGACTAAAAAAGGCTGCAAAGTAGAACTTTGCAAATTGCTTCCTCATTATTGTTGGATTTTTACAAATCTACCTCTATGACGAAACATGTTAATCTATTTTGGCTTCCTCATAGAGGAAACTTTGTAAAAATCCAACAATAATGAGGAAGCAATTTGCAAAGTTCTACTTTGCAGCCTTGTTTATATTGGCGAAAAGTGTTTGCAATTCCCTCCCATTTTTCGAAAACTTATTTGACCTCAGCTTAACGCGCAAGGACTACCTTAATCGAAATAACGAAAACGGAGTTTATCCTCCGCTTTTGTGTAAATTTTCATCTCGATTCGTCACGCCGTTCGAGAGTTATGAGCAATTCTATTTTGGGACAAGCGGTCATTATAAATTTAAAAAAATAAAAATTATATATGAAGCAATGTGTAAAGTTCTACTTTGCATTCTTATTTCCATTGAGTACAAACTTTTGTCGAGCATTATCAACTTTTGCTGATGCTAGAGTGAAAATAATTTTTTTTTTGTAAATTTCAAAATGTCGTAAAATCTGAACCACTTTACCGATCATCGTCAAATTTGGTACGTGGCATAGCTGCATGTTCCTTTTCGTCTGTAAAACATTTCGATTAAATTGGTGAAATTCGGCGTGATTTATAAAAAAAAATGATTTTTTTCGAAAAATTCAAACATCTATAAAATCTGAACCGCTTTACCGATTTCGCCCAAATGCAATGCCAAACAACATTGAACGTATATTTATTTATAAACAACTATTTAGCAAAATCGACTGATTTTTACGAAAGTTAGAGCGACCACGCCCTTTTTTCAAAAAATTAAAAGTACCATAAAATCAAAATGGCGTGCCAAATTTGAGCCATATCGCTCGAACGGTTACTGAGTAATAGTTCATCGAATTTTCGGAGCCCAGGACACACACACACATACGGACATTTTTTCTAAACCACTTTTCTCGACGTTTTGGACAATGCTAAGCATACTGGCATGAAAATCTCGAAAAAAAAAATTTTCCATGAAAATAAAGCTTCCTCTATGAGAAAGCAAAATGATTGCAAATTTACATCCTCGGACATACTATTTATTTATTAAAATTCGAAATTTTTATATTAAATTCCTCAATTTTCATAGGATTTTGTAGAAAATACTGCAATTTTACATCTCACTTGCATATCAAATTGAATATGACATTTTCCGTAAAAGAAAAAAAGCACTAAATATTTTTAACATTGTTAAAAATGCACAGATCAAACACTAAAATAAAGAAAAAAAAGTATACAGAAAAAATTATAGTACATTTTTACACTAGGAAAAAAAACTTTTTTTTAGCACGTTTGTAGATAAATAATACTAGATTAAAATTTTTAACATTGTTAAAAATATTTAATGTATTGTATTACATGTAATGAACTTGATATGCAAGTTTATATATATGTATGCATATATAGTCCAGATAATTTAAAAAAATCTTAATACCTTGCCGATAACTATTAAAAGTAATTAATTATTATGTATTACAAATAAATAGTGGAGAAAAAAAAATTTCGTGTCTTTTAACGTACTTCAAGGCGGCTCTAAAGAAAATTAAATGGTCCAAAAAAAAAATTGTATTTTGGAAAACAGCTACTTTTATTTTGCAATAAAAAATTGTACATAGTTGGGAAGCTTTATTCTCTCTTTAAGAGTCGAAGGTTTAAGTATGCGGTTGCTATAAATCTTGCTGAAGAGGGTCGTTAAGGTCTCAACGTAGGTAGAGGCAATTTCTGACCACTGGACATCCGATCGAATGAGCGCTTCTCTCGTACTATAGGTACGTCACAGGCAAACTTCCATCTTCTCACTCTATGTACCATCTTTTGCGTTAAGACAGAATGCATCCCTCGGTACACCAGCGTATTGGTTAGTTTCGGAAATTCATCATGGTCATCCGAACTATCCGAAACTGGTGCCACTTACTGTCGCACCACAGCCTCATCGTACGACGTAAATTCCTATATAGCCTCCAGCTACCAACTATCTTAAACTAGCTCACTATGCAGAAATGTTTACTGGATAAGTGCGGCAAAGGGCGACGACCAGAAGTTTAAGACGGAACGGTTGTCACCAAAGTAGAGAAATAGAACTATAGGTGAAGAACAAAAGGACCAAAGCTATTCTACATAAATCGACATTTACGTGTCACTAAACTGAAGAAAAAAAAATAGGGGAGATGGGGGCAAAACGGGCAGCTCCATTAAAAATCGGGGTTGGGGGCAAAACGGGCACCGTCTCAACTTTCGTAAAAACGATTTGTCTCAGTTTTTTACGTTCCTTAGATAGGGAAAGTGCGGAAAATACGTCAAATTGGTGATGAAAAAAAATTGATAATCTTCATCAGATCAGAATTTTTTTAACCATCCGTTCAGAACTTTATTTCGATACTTTGTTGAGCAAAGAAAAAAAATATAGACAAATGAATTTTTCAAAAATTTTATAATCAAATTAATTCTTTGAAAAAAAAGTCGGTATATCATAAAGAAATCAATTAGAACGAAATTCTCATTTTATGTTTTGGTGCCAATTTTGACCCCGATACTTATATTTAGCCGGGATGCCTGTTTTGCCTCCCTGCCTGTTTTATTGACATCACCAATTATTTTTCGAAATTTTCAAGTAAGAAATGTCAGAAAATTGAAAAAACGTCGTGTTCGAAAAAGTTGAAACGATGTCCGTTTTGCCCCCAATTGTCATTTTCAGTCGTGATGCTCGTTTTGCCCCCATCTCCCCCACTTGTAATTGTTAAAAATTGAAAATGTTTTATTCGATACAAATATTAATATTGAGTCCAGACGTTTGTACGTTTCAGCAACGAAATATTTGTTTAAGGGGCGGGAGCCAGATCAGAATATTGGATTTTTTTTCGGCAGATAAATTCAGATGCATGTAATCTATGCTTTAGTAAAGCCACAACTCAAAATTCGCAAAAATAGCCAAGTTGTACAATACATTAATTCTTTCTTCTTTTTTATGTTGAAAATAGTCAATTTTTAGAATAAAAATAGGGAATTATTTTTTAGACACTTTTTACTATCTTAAGAAACTATTACAAAAAAAAATTATTTATTTTTCTTTTTCTCGATACTTATAATTTTCGAAACAGCAGAAAAAAAAATAACCGCGTTTTTAAATTTAAAAAAAAATTAGATTCACAACGGACTAAAATCATTTAAAATCCTACCGAAAATTTGTACAAGTAAATTCTACTAATTTCTAAATTCTACAGGGTCGAAAGTAATGTAAAAAAAATGGAAAATCTGTTTTTATCAACAGTGCAATTTGCGGTGCAATTGTTAGTGACTCATTTCAGAATATTGAATTTTTTTCCGGCAAATAAATTCAGATGCATGTAATCTATGCTTTAGTAAAGCCACAACTGAAAATTCGCAAAAATAGCCAAGTTGTACAACATATTACTTTTTTTTTGTCTGTGTTAAAAATTGTCAATTTTTAGATTAAAAATATGGAATTATTTTTTAGACACTTTTTACTATCCTAAGAAACTATTACAAAAAAAAATTATTTCTTTTTCTTTTTATCGATACTTACAATTTTCGAAACAGCAGACAAAAAAACGTAAATTGACCGCGTTTTTAAATTTAAAAAAAAATAGATTTAGGACGTACTAAAATCATTTAAAATCCTACCGAAAATTTGTACACGTAAATGCCACTAATTACTAAATTATTTTCCAATTTCTAAATTATTTTCTAATTTCTAAATTATTTTTTAATTTCTAAATTATTTTCTAATTTCTAAATTATTTTCTAATTTCTAAATTATTTTCTAATTTCTAAATTATTTTCTAATTTCTAAATTATTTTATAATTTCTAAATTATTTTCTAATTTCTGAATTATTTTCTAATTTCTAAATTATTTTCTAATTTCTAAATTATTTTCTAATTTCTACATTATTTTCTAATTTCTAATTTATTTTCTAATTTCTAAATTCTACAGTGTCGAAAGTAATGTAATAAAAAAAAGGAAAAACTGTTTTTATCAAGAGTGCAATTTACGGTGCAATTGTTAACGAACCAATCTAGGAATGCACCACCTAATCTTGTCTGTCGAACTGGCGGGTATTCGTCGTTGGAGAAACCTCGTCTCAACCGCGGGTAATGCTTGGCCAATCGAACCGATTTCACGGAGATTCTCAAGCGTGTTGCCGCGTTAGGAACTCCTCGTTCGAAACGTCCCGTTCGCCACACCCTGGAACCACCGGCGATGGGAGATGCACCGAAATTTGGTACTATCTGCGGTTACCGTATAAATTCGAAGTGCATCGATTCCAATGCAAGCAGACGAACGAGAGGGACCGAACAGCCATTCGAAATTGGCAGAACTATAGGTACCATCCGCTTCACGTTCACCTCTAACGCTGCATGTACACGACAGTAAGAGACATATCTATAGATCTCTTACGATACGTATCCATAATAGTATATTGGTACGAACTCTACTATGGATATATGAATATACAGGCTACAAAGATATTATACAGGGTGTCCAAGTTGTAAAGATGAACCAATACTAGTAATCGTGATTTATTTACAAAACATACATAATTATTTTGGTATAAATATTGCAAATTATAATTATAATGCCTATCAAACATATTCCTTTAAAAAAATTCAATAATTTACTTAAATTTTACAGTACAAATATGTGAATTTTAATAATTTGCTTTAATTTTGCCACAAAAGTATATTAACTTTATAACACAATTGCACATTAAATTTAGATGAACGATTTTATGCATAAAAACTTCCAGTCCTTCAGCCTAGATTTTTTTTTTTTTTTTTTTTTTTTTTTTTTTTTTTTTTTTTTTTTTTTAATTATTATTTGACTCAATTTTATTTATTCATTTGCCATAAATACGAGGTGTTGATAAATTGTGAAAGATGAATGATTTTATTTAGAACATAAATAAATGTATTTGTCTTCTTTATTTGGACGGTAATTAATTATTTACGTTCTGATCTGTTAGTTAAATTAGTGATAAATATTTGTAATTGTGTCTGCGAAGATTTATGCGTTGGCTAAAAATAGGGGAATACCTCCTTGAAAAAAAAAAAAATTCTTAGATGATTTTTTAGGAAAATATGGACTTTCCTACTTTTTGTCAATTTTTATTTCATAATTTTCGTTATACAATTTTCAAAAAATGTTTGAATAAATATCTGTTCATCTGAAGTGGTAAAAAAGCTACTTCGAAATTTATAAGATTAATAACGATAGTCTTAACAAAATTACTAATGAAACTTTTTTTTTTCTACTTAGCTTTTTCAATGCTTTAACAATTTTCATGCAGCACCTTTCATTTTGCCTACATATTAACTAAGAATTGGCATCTTTTTAATTACAAAAAACTTTTTACTCAGTGTGATTATTTTAATTGCTAACAAATAATAAAAACAGTAAAAATAAAGTAGTAATTACAATAAAGTAAAAGAAACACATAAATTAATTTTATTAATTAGAATTCAACTCAAACTCAAAATTATTGTACATAATTAATAATTGCAATAATTATTACACATGTACTCCACAAATTAACTTTCAATCCCACGATGACCTATTTTTAATAAATATTTTTATTTCTACCAAAACTGATGATTTGTATGTATAAAAAAAAATGTAATAAGTAATAAAAAATGAAATATTAATTAAAATTCAAGTGATAATCAAAATAATCGTACACTTTATACAATTCGTTAATTAATGATGTCATATAATAAATATTATGCACGTATCTCATAAATTGAGTTTCTCGTTAGCCTCAATCCCACGAAAAGCTCCTTATAGTGGGGTCCAGCACTTAGCAGCCATCGACTTTAAGCGCGCACCCTGTATACATCTAGTTGCAGAATATGCGGCCATTCGGAAAGATAGAGGGTGTAAACCTTTCCAGAGCGTGGAGAGAATCCACGGATTCGAGTCCGGAATGCCTCAGATATATATCCTGCCGGACTAATCCAATTCCATTCCGGAATATAGGAGAAACGATAATAAAACTATATGTACGTGGTTCAAAGTAGATCCTACGAAGCATATACACATTTCCTCGTGCAATTTACCTATATTGAGTATCGTATCCAATGGAGACTACAAGTTTTATACGTCAAGTATACAGCAGAATAAAAACAAAAAAAAATCCCTTTAAGCATTTCCATATTTTTATATCACGAATAAAAATAAAAAAAATCATATATTTTTTTCCCCATTTCTCTAACATATCTTCCTGACGACTATGAGACTGTGCTCGCTATTTTTCATGCGTTCGTTTATTGCACTTTTCTTTTTTTTTTCTTAGCCACTGAGAAACCAAGACACACCTGTAAATATTCCAAGTGTAAACTTTGAACGAGAAGTCGGAAATGTGTGTCAGAGAACGACACAGAGTTCAGTTGTATTCAATGTAGTATTTCCACAACGATACACGAACTGCTCGTTTCTGCTTCGTACGACAACGTGCCACATTTCCAGCAGCAGCGATTTATGCTTGGCATATACTCGCTATTATGAGACATATTGCAAAGTATATGTTACTGTGTTATGCTGTAGAGACGTACGAACGAACGTGTATAGCTTTAATGCTATATCATCCGGTAGGTAAGGTGTAACAATGTGGAGCACACTTGTTACTATTACGAATCGTGCTTCTATAGGAGAATACGTTTCATGACTTTGCCTGTGCGAACTATGTTTAAGTTAAATAATAAAGTACTAGGGGTTGGAAAACTTCCGACGATACGAATTACGTATGGTGGGGATGATGGAAAACCGAAGAAGCGGCGGAAGCAGAAAAGGGGAAGAGGCACATTTTTATTTGAACCTGTAATGTACGATCAGCTTCGGACTTTAAATTTTATACAACTTTACAGTCTGAAACTGACCGTACATCTCAATATTCTATACCTGTTTACGTAGTGAAGCGCAATTTTTTTAGGATCAAATGCTTTTAGCACTTTGACTGATAAAGTGAAATATAAATATATCGTGGATGAATATTTCGTCTGCATACAAACTTTGGAGCGATAAACATCAATTTTTTTTAAATCCAAATTTAATACCATGCTTGATAAAAATTAATGCAATAACGTGAATTTTTTTAAATATTTCAAAATTCCATAAAATCCGTACTGGTTTTTTTGATTTTTATAAAATTCAATATCAAGCAATATTAAATGTTCCTGCATTTTTGACGAACTATTTAGCAAAATATCGGAAACTTTGTGAAAGGAAGAGCATTTACATACTTTTTTGAAAAAATTTAAAAAGCTATAAAATCTAGTTACATTTACATTTTTTTGAATTTATTTTATTTACAGTCGCATCAACGGCATGGTTATTACCCATATAGAAATCAGCCTGGGCGTCCCAGTTTGAAACTCGATCCTGGTCGGGATTGGCTCGGGTTTCCATAAATGCGTTATCCAACTTGGAATCTGAATAGATCCCAAATAGATTTCCGGTTACGCACTCGATGATAGTTTATCATCAACACGAAAAAAAAAGATTAGTTGCCATAACCAAGAAATGAGTTGACACAACCAATCGATTATTCTATTTATCTTACAACTCAAATGGTAATACCAACGATTCGAATGGTAATATCGACGATTCGAATGATAATACCGACGATTCGAATGGTAGTCCCAACTATTCAAGTGGTAGTCCCAACGATTGGATTAGTTAACCTAACTAATCTCGCGAGAACTAATCGTGAATAGTTGAGGTTACTATTCGATATGGTTGAGGCAACTAATTTTTTAAACGTCGTGTACAGCAAATCGAAAACGTAGTTGCCACAACCAAACATTTCTTTCCGTGAATTAGGATTTGCTAGGGTTACGCTAAGAGAGCCGTCCTATTTAGAATCGGGATGGATTCTGGATCGGGACCCAATTCTGAACAACGAGCTGTATTACCGTGCATCGGGATTTGTTAGGGTTATCCTAAGAGGGGTTCTACTTGGATTCTGAATAGAATCCAGATCGTCTTCCCGTTACTCATCGATTTGTGCGGAACTAATTTTACTTCACCCTTTATGCAGTAAAATGTTATAGAATACACGTACGAAAAACTTTTCTTAAACTCGCGTGATTGTAACAACGTGTGCGGTTCATGTGTCCCCAGACGCGTTCTCGTCGCTGCCCATGCAGAAATTTCGACAGGGATCCAGCTGGAATCAGCTTGGTATTCCCATCTTTCGACAAGGATCCAGATGGATCCCGCCTAGTATGCCCATCTAACGGCTGGAATCCCGTCAGCCATCGGATCGGATCCCAGTTCAAGATCCCGATCGGAAACCAGTTTCCGCGCCATACATCCCATGTCTGGAATCCGATCCGATGACTGACTGGAATCCGACCGGAAGATAGGAATACCAGGCAGGATCCAGCTGAATCCCTGCCGAAATTTCTGCATGGGTAGCGACAGTTCTAATCAGTGGTTAATACAGTTCTTAAGGTAGGGGAGTATATTAGATTTCGTTGTATACATTGATTTCTTTGATAAATTCAAGCACTCTCTGAAAATATCTGGAGTCGTTGAGTGATTCTTCGTGGTTATAGTGGAGCCCCTTGAGAGTTCGGATATCTGCATATCCTGGGCATTGTTGGAGTATATGTTGGACTGTTATAGGAATATTACAGGTTTCACACATCGTCGGTTCCTCTCTTCTTAGCAGGTGATAGTGGATCAATGTCGTGTGTCCGATGCGGAATTTGGTTATGACTGATTGTTCTTTTCTCTTGAGTTTGGAGAAGTTTAGCTTTTCTTTTGTATTTTTTCGATAGCCGTGGAGCTTGCTTCTGGTGGCTGGTCGTCATTTGTTGTCTCAAATTTCGGCAATTTCCTTTGCTAGAGTAGCTTTCACGTCACCGGGAGACGTATCGGTATTCACTACACGGAGAAAAGGGTGTAGTTGTAGGAACTACGGAATTGATACGTGCCAACCAACAGGCATGGTAAAATATGGCATTAGCAAGTTATTGCGTGTCAGAACCAACCGATTGGTAATGCCAACCAACCGATTGATGTCAACCAACCGATTGGTGGCGCCAACCAACCGATTGGTGGTGCCAACCAACCGATTGGTGGCGCCAAGCAACCGATTGGTGGCGCCAACCGACTGATTGGTGGCGCCAACCAACCGATTGGTAGTGCCAACCAACCGATTGGTAATGCCAACCAACCGATTGGTGACGCCAACCAACCGATTGGTAGTGCCAACCAACCGATTGGTAATGCCAACCAACCGATTGGTAATGCCAACCAACCGATTGATGTCAACCAACCGATTGGTGGCGCCAACCAACCGATTGGTGGTGTCAACCAACCGATTGGTGGCGCCAACCAACCGATTGGTGGCGCCAACCAACCGATTGGTGGTGCCAACCAACCGATTAGTGGCGCCAACCAACCGATTGGTAGTGCCAACCAACCGATTGGAGATGCCAACCAACCGATTGGTGGCGCCAACCAACCGATTGGTAGTGCCAACCAACCGATTGGAGATGCCAACCAACCGATTGGTGGCGCCAACCAACCGATTGGTGGCGGCAACCAACCGATTGGTAGTGCCAACCAACCGATTGGTAATGCCAACCAAACTACATCTAACGCTCCAAGCATTTAAAGGTTAGCTGTCTCAACTAACTCGTTTTCTCCGTGTATCGGAATGTAATTAACGGCTGATGTTGCCGCTTCGCCTTCTTTTTTGGAATGATTGGAATCCTCTTATCGGATGAGTGGTTGTATGTGTACAGTTTTTCCACTTTCAATAATTACCTCCTGTGCTTCCTGCTATACATTTTGTCAAACAATATGACAAATAAAGTACATCTCAGTATTCTACCTATTTACGTAGTGAAGTCTTAACGTTTGAAATGCCTGTAATTAATATTATAAAATTAAAATAAAAAAATCATCCTCTTTTTCCTTATCAAAAATATTTTTCAGAATTTCTTGAGTTTTTTAAATTAGGGCGTTTGTTTAGATAGTTTTAATTATTTATAACTCAGAAATGTCGATAAAAAAAACTGCAAAAATTTCTGCATACGTTTTTCAGTTGGAAGAATAACATAAAAAATTTCCGCCAGAAAAAAAATGAGGTTAAGCCTTTGACCGAGTTGGCACGGAATGCCTCATATTATTTTTTACACACACGCGCACATACAAATTTTTTTATTTAACAAATAAACAGGTTTCTTCAGTGGATAAAAGGATGAAAAACCGAGCAACGAGAAAATGACGAACCAATATTGCTATCTTCCGGAAACCATTGTAGCAAAATTCCTAAGCCACAAACCGAAGTCTAGCCAACAATCGTTTGAGGATTGAGTGCGTTGCAAAGCCGAGGAGCTGCTACAATGCTGCATAACTGTATTGCTCACAGTTTCCTATGTCTCGGCTACAACAGCGAGTATGATGCATCATCACGCGCGACGAGAACCCAGCGAAGCAGTACACCGCTTGGTGGTGGATCGTTGTAGAGCAAAGGGAAGCTCGCAATACGCGTCTGCACAAAGGCCACCACCAATCGGCCGTCAGTCAGTGCTTCAGCTTAAATCAATCGAGTTCGATTGTTCGAACGGAATCGATATCTCCCGGTATTGGGTATGTATATGTCACGGGGAAACGCGTGAGCGATCCTTGGGGATCCCGGCAAGACGAGTTCGTGAATAAAGAGGTAGTAGTAGTTGAGGCACCGGTGGCTGCTGAGTGAGAGGATATAACCCGAAACCGTTCAACTGTATTGCACGCTATGCCACGACGTACTATTGCACTGTAGTAGTATAATGTAGTATGTGAGTCATTCCATACAAAGTGGGCCACCCAAATTAAGCACGATTGCAAAAAATGTTCATAATTTTTTCAAATGTTCTTTAGAGTATCACGGACATTTATAAATTATTTCAGAATTTTAGTACCTATGGTTCGCGCAACATTAAATAACGACTTCTTTTATTTCATTTTTTCATCATTCCATACAAAGTGAGTCATCCAAATTAAGCATGGTTGTAAAAAGTGTTCGTAATTTTTTCACAAGTTCTTTAGAGTGTCACGAATATTCATGAATTATTTCAGTATTTTAGCACCTATAGTTCGCCCAAAATTAAATAACGACTTCTTTTATTTCATTTTTTCATCATTCAATACAAAGTGAGTCACTCAAATTAAGCATGGTGGCAAAAAGAGTTCATAATTTTTTCAAAAGTTCTTTACAGTGTCACGAATATTCATAAATTATTTCAGAATTTTAGCACCTACGGTTCGCCCAAAATTAAATAACGACTTCTTTTATTTCATTTTTTCATCATTCAATACAAAGTGAGTCACTCAAATTAAGCATGGTGGCAAAAAGTGTTCATAATTTTTTCAAAAGTTCTTTAGAGTATCACGAACATTCATGAATTATTGCAGAATTTTAGAACCTATAGTTCGCTCAAAATTAAATAACGACTTCTTTTATTTCATTTTTTCATCATTCCATACAAAGTGAGTCACTCAAATTGAGCATGGTGGCAAAAAGTGTTCATAATTTTTTCAAAAGTTCTTTAGAGTATCACGAACATTCATGAATTATTTCAGAATTTTAGAACCTATAGTTCGCCCAAAATTAAATAACGACTTCTTTTATTTCATTTTTCATCGTTCCATACAAAGTGGGTTATTCAAATTAAGCATGGTGGAAAAAAGTGTTCATAATTTTTTCAAAAGTTCTTTAGAGTATCACGAACATTCATGAATTATTGCAGAATTTTAGAACCTATAGTTCGCTCAAAATTAAATAACGACTTCTTTTATTTCATTTTTTCATCATTCCATACAAAGTGAGTCACTCAAATTGAGCATGGTGGCAAAAAGTGTTCATAATTTTTTCAAAAGTTCCTTAGAGTGTCACGAATATTCATGAATTATTTCAGAATTTTAGCACCTACGGTTCGCCCAAAATTAAATAACGACTTCTTTTATTTCATTTTTTCATCATTCCATACAAAGTCGGTCACTCAAATTAAGCATGGTGGAAAAAAAAGTTCATAATTTTTTCAAAAGTGCTTTAGAGTATCACGAACATTCATGAATTATTTCAGAATTTTAGCACCTACGGTTCGCCCAAAATTAAACGATGACTTCTTTTATTTCATTTTTTCATCATTCAATACAAAGTGAGTCACTCAAATTAAGCATAGTGCAAAAAGTGTTTATAATTTTTTCAAAAATTCTTTAGAGTGTCACGAACATTCATAAATTATTTCAGAATTTTAGAACCTATGATTCGCCCAAAATTAAATAACGCCTTTTTTTTCAATTCGCTGTACATTCAAAATTACCGATCGTACCAAAAAATTTGGTCCTCTATAAAATGTAAGTTTTTAAATGTAATTTTGAAACAGATTTTTTCCATAGCCGCGCAAAAAACAATTCCGCCATTTTTTACCAAAGTAATTTTTTTTTCGTTGTGGCAGACCGATTTTTCTCAAATTTTCATAGAATTTTCATTATTAGGCTTATAAATTATGGATAAATTGGGGTGATAGGAAATGAATGGCCCACTTGGTATGGAATTACCCATGTACCACTGCGGCACTGGGTATACTATATATAGAGTAATAGTATACTATATAATCCATAGACCGGTCCGTAATTACTCATTGAATTAATCACCGGTGAATCAGGATTGATTGATTTCACCATGAGATGGTGTTTCTACGATGCGGGCGTTGTTTTATTTCTCTTTATCAGTATTATTCCCCGATATCTTTCGCCCACAAACTCGTATTACACTCGCTCAATCACTTTCCCATTTATCATCATTTTGGTGTATCTTCGGATTATTTTTTAACGAGCGAGAATTATTACAATATTTAATTGTAGATACTGCGAATTATTAAAGTGACTTTCGTACTGAAAGTTTGAAAATGTCAATAAATGGAAAAAGAAAATTTTTATTTCTTTATTTATATCTGGAAAAAGAAAATTTTTATTTTTTTATTTATATCTGTCATCTGCGGAATTTTTCCAATTTTCATTAAATTTTTTATTGGGTTTTTACGGTGCGGGCGTTTTATTTTATCAGTCTTATTTCACGATTTCTTTCACCCACAAGTTCGTATTATACTCGCTCAATCACTTTCACATTTATCATCATTTTGGCATATGTTCAGATAATTTTTAACCAGTGAGAATAATTATAATACAGTTGCAGATTCTGCGGATAATTGAAGACTTTGCTTACTTTTGTGCCACAAGACTCGCAAATTTTTTATGGTAATAACAATAATTTGTTACAAATTTATAATAATTGTAAAAAGAAAAATACTTTTAACTTTACTTTTTTTTTTAAATTTATTATGTTAGTTTTTTATTTATTTTTAATTACATTTGTTATATATTTATATTAATTCGCGAAAAAAAAAATACATTAACACGTAAAAATAAAAAATAAAATTTTTTTGACTTTTCATTCAGTGTTGACATTTGATAATATTATTGTTTTTTAACACCAATGCGGATTTTGCTTTTAAAAGGTTAACGTATTCACTGGACAGAATAAAAGATTTAGTTCAACCAACTAAATTTGCAATCGCGGGCAACACACAGAATATATAATGAATTAGAACCAATATTTAGTCAATGAAATGAACATTATTTCCACTGTATATCTAGTTAACGAAATGCGAATGTAGTCTAATTAACGAGAAATTCTGTCGGCAAACCGCGACCCAGATTTATTAGATACATAACTAAGTTTTCCTTTCAGTGACTCATGAAGCTCAACCGAGTTAAATTATGGTCTAAATACTCACATTTCAAACATAAATTTAGTTACATAGTGACCAAATTTTGTTTTATTTATTTATTATTATAATTAATATTACTTAATTATCTCTCTATATTATAAAAAGAGCTCCTCGCCGCCGCCGCCGCCGCCGCCGTGTCCAGAATCGAGGGACTTAGAAAAATTCAGCTCAAACCAGCGTAAGGAGGGTGGGGGGTTTCTGACGGGTTGAGTGACGGGGTTTCTGACGGGGGGGGGGGGCTTCTGACGGGTTGAGTGACGGGGTTTCTGATGGGGGGGGGGTCTGATGGGTTGAGTGACGGGGTGGAGGGGTTTCTGACGGGTTGAATGACGGGGTTTCTGACGGGGCGGGGGGGGGGGGGGGGGGGTCTGAGCGGTTGAGTGACGGAGTTTCTGACGGAGTGACGGGGTTTCTGAGGGGTTGAGTGACGGGGTTTCTGACAGGGTGGGGAGGTTTCTGAGGGGTTGAGTGACGGAGTTTCTGACGGAGTGGGGGGGGTTTCTGAGGGGTTGAGTGACGGGGTTTCTGACAGGGTGGGGAGGTTTCTGAGGGGTTGAGTGACGGAGTTTCTGACGGAGTGGGGGGGTTTCTGAGGGTTTGAGTGACGGGGTTTCTGGCGGGGGGGGGGGGGGTTCTGAGGGGTTGAGTAACGGGGTTTCTGACGGGGTGAGGTGATTTCTGAAGGGCTGAGTGGTGGGGTTTCCGACGGGGTGAGGGGGCGTCTGGGGGGTCGAGTGACGGGGTTTCTGACGGGGTTTCACATTCAAATTTCAAAAATTTTCACAAGCCCGAATTGGGGGGAGATTGCGAGCGCGCGCAGCGCGCGAGCCTCAATTAAATCCTAGTATATATATATATATATATATATATATATATATATATATATATATATATATTTGGCCATTCTCGCCCTTAAGGGCATTAGAATAATTATTTCATTTAAATTAACTAAAATATTTAGTTAATTCAAAACCAAAATTTATTAATTCCAAATATTTTATTAAATCGGAGAAATGTTATTTACACTAAATGAACTAACTAAATGTTAAGGGCAGGATATATTTAAATCCCTTAAAAAATTGAAATCAATATTAATTTTTTTTTTTAGATTTTTTCTACGACAATCGAGTGAGCAAAACTATAATAAAGATTCTGTAAGACAAAAAAAAAAGAAATTACACTTTGTTCTCTTGGATTTTTCTATCCGACGATAGAAGGGCCAATTTCCGGTTGTCGCATGTTCTACTCGCGTGTGCACCTGCCAAGAGATTTGATGCCACGATAGTATATCCAACTTTTCTCCTATATATGTCTAAAAACCGCATAGCGACCATCGCTTGGTTCTTTATCGATTTCCGGTATCTCTATTTCTCTGCTGTATTATTCTACTGCTAAAAGGTAAAAAAAAAAATTGGCAAAGATGTGAAATGCAAGTATTAAAAAAAAAACATGATTTTTTTTGTCCATTTTACATCCCTTAAAAGTTCCGGCAAAATATCGTTATTATTACCATCATAAAAGTGAGCTTTACAGCACAAAAGCCACTGAATACTCTAATTAGTACCTGCAATTAGATTGTAATCTTTCTGGCTCATTTAAAATTATACGAAGATACGCCAAAAAATAATAAATGTCCGAGTGATTAAATGAGAGTAATAAGAGTAACAATAAAGAGAAAATAAAAAAAATATTTTTTTATTATAGTAAAAAAAAAGTTGCCTCGATGAAAAATATTTAAACAAATAGTTCCTTCGTCGATTGAAAAACACTTTAAATTTTAATAAAAAGTATCATTATCGTTCTAGTCTATATTATTTTTGTGCTGATTCCGTCATCTTTAACTCATTTTCTGAACTATCAAACATTCTATGTAATTTCGTACTGTCTTCAAAAAATTAATAATTTGAAAAATATGAGTTTCAATTTGATTCGAATTTGGTTCGACAATTTATCACCTAATTATTATCATTATCGTTATTATTAATACAAAAATTTGATATTTCTTCCAAAAGTCATACTGAGCAAAAAAAATTAAATTATATAAATTGAATTAAAATTATATAAAATTAAATTATATAAATTGAATTAAAATTATATAAAATTAATTTTTACCAATTTTTTTTTGTTTCATAAATACAAATTCCAGATGTCATTAATTTCATAGTTCCTTTGCCCAAATATTCATTTAATTACACAAAAAAATTAGCTTCTTATCCGCAATCGCAAATTTACTTCATTAAACTGAGTTTTTTTTTTAAAATATTTAATCTGTAAATATCTAGACCAGAAATTTACCCAGTGAAGCTAAAAAATAACGGTAAATATCCGGTTGTGTCGTTGCGGTTTACCGATTGCCGGAAATCGCGAGGCATAAGAGCTCAGTATAATGCAATTGCATTGAAATCAACGAAGATCGACTTGGGGCTGTATGTTTTCTCGAGGGACTCGTAACGGGCACGAGGGAGACGACGTCGACGACGACGACGATGACCGTCGAGATCTCGGAACCCTGCGGACACGCTTCAATTAGCCAATTACCGCAGAGTATCGCCCGCGCCGACCACGTCACGGAGACCAACCAATTGATCCCAACTCTCCAGCTGATTGGCCTAAATTACCGTTTCGACTCTCGCTCTCACTCTCTTTTTTTTCTCTGCCACTGACTCACACATTTTTTCTGTTTTTTTTTCCCAAACTTGCATAGTGATTTCATAACTATTACGTCATTGTGGAAATATCACGTTTTTAATTAATGGAAGGCGTGTGAATAAAAAAAAATTCTTGGCTATTTCGATGAAGCCAATAAAAACGTGGGATCAAAATAAAAAATGAATAATCCTTCAAGAGTAAGATTTTTTAAAATTATTATTATTAAATTGTTTATTACTTTACATTTTTTACATAAAAATATTTTAGGAAGATGCTTTTGAAAAATTTCGTATTATTAAAATTATTTTTAAACATAGAATACATTCCTAATAGCATTCCCTTGTTCGTAAAATTTATCCAGATTTTTTTCATTTCTATAAAAAAAAGATATTTTCCAGCTGATTGGCCTAAATTAATGTTTCGACTTTCGCTCTCACTCTCTTTTTTTTCTCTGCCACTGACTCACACATTTTTTCAATTTTCTTTTTCCAAACTTGCATAGTGATTTCATAACTATTACGTCATTGTGGAAATATCACGTTTTTAATTAATGGAATGCATGTGAATAAAAAAAATTCTTGGCTATTTCGATGAAGCCAATAAAAACGTGGGATCGAAATAAAAAATAAATATTCCTTCAAGAGTAAGATTTTTTTTTGCTTAAAAAAGAATCGTTGACAACTCTACATTTTTTATATGGAAATATTTGAGAAAAATGCTTTTGAAAAATTTCTTATTGTTAAAATTATTTTTAAACATAGAATGCATTCCCTTGTTCGTAAAATTTATCCAGATTTTTTTCATTTCTATAAAAAAATATATTTCCCAGCTGATTGGCATAAATTAATGTTTCGACTGTCGCTCTCACTATCTTTTTTTTCTCTGCCACTGAGTCACATTTTTTTTTGTTTTTTTTTTCCCCCAAACTTGTATAGTGATTTCATAACTATTACGTCATTGTGGAAATATCACGTTTTTAATTAATGGAATGCGTGTGAATAAAAAAAATTCTTGGCTATTTCGATGAAGCCAATAAAAACGTGGGATCATAATAAAGAATAAATATTCCTTCAAGAGTAAGATTTTTTTTTGCTTAAAAAAGAATCGTTGACAACTCTACATTTTTTATATGGAAATATTTGAGAAAAATGCTTTTGAAAAATTTCTTATTGTTAAAATTATTTTTAAACATAGAATGCATTCCCTTGTTCGTAAAATTTATCCAGATTTTTTTCATTTCTATAAAAAAATATATTTCCCAGCTGATTGGCATAAATTAATGTTTCGACTTTCGCTCTCACTCTCTTTTTTTCCTCTGCCACTGACTCACACATTTTTTTTTTTGTTTCCCAAACTTGCATAGTGATTTCATAACTATTACGTCGTTGTGGAAATATCACGTTTTTAATTAATGGAATGCGTGTGAATAAAAAAAATTCTTGGCTATTTCGATGAAGCCAATAAAAACGTGGGATCAAAATAAAAAATAGTAAGATTTTTTTTGCTTAAAAAAGAATCGTTGACAACTCTAAATTTTTTATATAGAAATATTTGAGAAAAATACTTTTGAAAAATTTCTTATTGTTAAAATTATTTTTAAACATAGAATGCATTCCCTTGTTCGTAAAATTTATCCAGATTTTTTTCATTTCTATAAAAAAATATATTTCCCAGCTGATTGGCATAAATTAATGTTTCGACTTTCGCTCTCGCTCTCTTTTTTTTCTCTGCCACTCAGTCACATTTTTTCTGTTTTTTTTTTTCCAAACTTGCATAGTGATTTCATAACTATTACGTCATTGAGGAAATATCACGTTTTTAATTAATGGAATGCGTGTGAATAAAAAAAATTCTTGGCTATTTCGATGAAGCCAATAAAAACGTGGGATCAAAATAAAAATTAGTAAGATTTTTTTTGCTTAAAAAACAATCGTTGACAACAATACATTTTTTATAGAGAAATATTTAAGAAAGATGCTTTTGAAAAATTCAGTCTTTTTAAAATAATTTTTTTAAATGCTTTAGAATGTTTACTTTTCCCAACATTTTTGAATTTAAATTGAAGAAAACATTTTTTTAATGTGAGTTTTATTAACGTGTCAAATATTATAAACTGGGCAAAGACTAAGTCCCGTTGGAAAAAAGTATTTTTTCCACTTTTCACATTTTACTGGATTACAATAGAAAAATTACTTTTTAAATTAATAATAGCGTTTCCTTGTCCGTAAAATTAATCCAGATTTTTTTTTCATTCCGATAAAAAGAGATATTTTCCAAAATTGCTATTCCTTTAATGTACCAAATATGCTAAGATCTCAGTTAAAGGGTTAAAAATGATCTAGAATTTTTTTTTTTTATTATTATTTTTTTTTTTTCGAGTTAGCTCGTAGATGCATTTTTGGCTGTTTTTATTAGTGAGGATAACTGAAAACCGAATGTTCGATCGTCGTTCATTTAAAAAAAACTTCAAATTTTCACGATCATAATCATTAGAACATTGTTTAAAAAAAATATTTAAAAAAACTAACTATTCCTTCAATGAGCCAAATATTTTTTCCACATTGAACATTTTACAGAATAAAAACGGGAAAATGACACTTTATTAAAAATGACTTTATAAATTATTTCATACTAAATATGTCAAATGCCCAATTAAACGGTTAGAAATAAATTGATAATTTTAATTTTTATGTGGGACGTTATATAAATTTTTAAATGTTTTTATTAGAGAGGATAAATGAAAGTCGAGTGTTCGATCGTCGTGAGCGCGAAACGAACTTCGAGTTCTCACGAATATAATCATTAGAGCAATAGTGGCGAAGAAATAAACACAGAAAAAAAGGGGGAGGTTGGCGTGTGGCTAACGAGCGATAGGAATATATATATAACACGTAAGATACTACGTAATATCGATCCAGACTGCGAATCGAAGGTCGCGAAGAAAAGATGGAGACGTAGTCTCGAGTTTGCTGATACTGTCACCTACATTAGAAGTCCTATGCGTTAGACCGACAACACCAATATAACATCTTATATGTCTGAGCACACGATCCTATATGTCGATTTGGATCAAATTACCGGCATAGCAATTCTGGTAGCGGTTTCGAATAATCGCAATGGCCGATCTAATATAGAGTTGTAATCATTAAGGGGCTTCAGTCACCTAAAAAAAGTCACAAGAAAAAAAATGGTGTAAATGATACTCATATTCAAAAAAAAATCTTACATTAAAACCTCATTAAATAAATAACGAGTATTATAATTCAGCAATTTTGTAAAGACTTGAAGTGAAAAAAAATTTCACTTTTCGTAGATTTCAGACCAAACCGATGAACAAATTTTTGTGTTCGGTGTCTTATTTTTATTTCAGGTATTTATGACAAAGCTATGATTTTAAATTTGTAAATAAATATTTCTCTGTTACAAACTCACTAAACAGTTGGTTATCTAATAAATCTGTAGTAAAATCTATAGTAAAAATAAAAATAAATAAATAAATAGTAAATCTAATTTTCACTGCATTCAGAATCGCTATATTCAATGTATGTACTTAAGGGGAGGGAGTCAGGTAAAAAAAATTGATTTTGGAAATTCAATATCATCCAAATCCTATTGCATATAAAAATGCCCAATGCACTATATTGTTGGTGCTCGATGAAAGGATTTTTTACTGTCATCTGACTTGCATATGCTTTTCCATATTGTCTTAAGCAAAGTTCTTAGGTTTTCCATTCTGCGCATGATTCAGATCAAACTACTAGGCAGATTGGAATGGTTCACGTCTCATTTTCTTCTTCATGAAAAGATACACCGGCTAAATGGAGCAAACTATTTTTTTTTCATTCTGAAAGCAAAGTTAATCACTGATTTAGAAAATAGCATAAAATTTATTTATTAATAATTATGTCACTTAAAAAATATTACATTTTATTAACATTTGCTCCATTTAGCCGGTGTATCTTTTTATGAAGAAGAAAATGAGACGTTAACCATTCCAATCTGCCTAGTAGTTTGATCTGAATCATGCGCAGAATGGAAAACCTAAGAACTTTGCTTAAGATAATATTGAAAAGCATATGCAAGTCAGACGATAGTAAAAAATCCTTTCATCGAGTACCAACAATATAGTGTATTGGGCATTTTTATATACAATAGGATTTGGATGATATTGAATTTCCAAAATCAATTTTTTTGACCTGACTCCCTCCCCTTAATGAGGTTTAAATGTAACTTTTTTTTTTTTTTTTTTTTAAGGATAAAGGTCTTTTATAAAGGACTGTCGGCTTTAACCGGGCCGCCAGAAGCCGACAATCCTTTATCATCTTTAAATGTAACATTTAAAAAAAAGGGTATCATTTACAGAATTTTTTTTTCTTGTTACTTTTTTTAGGTGACTGGAACCCCTTAACCGATAGACCCAAAAAAATGTGTTGTTTTTGTTTATTCTAATCAAATCCGCGAACGATTTAAAAAGTATAAAATTTAGTTTGTGTGAAATAATACTTATTTTTAATTAATACAATTTCTTTAAACGAGACTAATTTTATTCGATCAAAATAAAATCTTATGATGCTGTTATTTGAAGAAGAAATTTACTTGATTATTTCCTAATGTGATAATCACAATAATATTTCACTTCAAATAAATAGAAATAATTTTATTTAAATACAAAAAAAAAAGAAACCGAAACAAAACATATTCGAGAATAATAAATATTAAACAAACTCCCGACTGAAAAAATGAGTTCAATTAATAAACAAATTGGATTAAATAAAAAATGGTGAAATAATGATAATTCACATATTATAGCCGCGAGAATTAATCTCGCGATTAATATTAAATGCGTAAAAAAGGTGATGTTTAATATGAAGGGACTGGAATATTACTATATAATTGTATATTAAATTTAATACACCGGTTTATGCATAAGAATTTCCGATAAATGTATATTAATTCCCTCAACATTTTTTAGAGTCTATCCAGTGTTATAAAAATATAGCACCAACTGTCAACTCGTGTGAAAGATAATTTTTATTATAAATAAATATGGAATTAATTGTCGTCAATATAATACAAAATTATCGGAGAATCTTAGTTACTAAAAATATTGCGAATTGATTATCAGTGTAATGAAAAGAAAAAAAAGAATAAACAAAATTAAAATTAAAATTAAAATTTAAAAAAAAAAATATAAACTTTTTTTAAATTTGGCAATTTTTCTCGGGTTATTTGGTTTTTATATGATACATGGTTATGTAATATGGTTTAAAGTATATTATATGAAATAGTTTCCTGATTTCTGTATACGTAAATTGTAGGCAGTCAAATATTTAGGTAATTGAATGGGGGGAAATATACAAGTTCGCTCAATTAACTCGAAAACAGCTCGGATAACGTACGGGAGGACGCACATATTCCGCAGTGAGTCAAGGTCAACGTTTTATTCGACGCTTCCTTTATGTCAACATTGAATGACCACTTAACGACTTTCGAAAGTTCTACATAACAATTGTTATTTTTTTAAATTTATTTCACAGTGAAATTTTCATTTGTTCTTATTATATATATATTTTTCCTAACTTCATTAAAATTATTTCGTTAAATTATACCGTTAAAAAACATTTCGATCAAATTTCTTATCTGGAATGAATTCCATGAATTTTCCATGTTGGAAAGTCAAAGAAAAGTCAATTATTATCGAGGCGTCATTTTTGCTAAACAATTAATTAATTATGAAGATTCGTCAAATTAATTAATCAGCGCTAAAATTATTAATAATATATTAATAGTCCAAATAAAAATGTGTGCATAATTATAATAATAATTATTATAATTAAAGTTCGACATGTGACAGATTAAATTTTGAATCTAATAACTGACTTTTTCACAAATCAATCACTCTAAATTCGTAATATATGCCATTAATGATAATTACGTGCTAATTACAACGATGTGGTAATTAGCACAATTTTGGTATGCCACTAAAATATTCACAGTTCAAAGTCAATTTACGCCAAACAATGATAATAACGATAAGCTCATATTTAGTATAAAAGCTTGACATACGGTTCGTCTCCGGGTTCAGGAAATCCCCATATGACCCACTACGATTCTCGCAGTGTGCTGCGATCGATTTAAACAAGCTTGTGTAAAAAGTTTCAACGAAAAAAAGAAAAAAAAAACGAAAAATTAACTGCACCCGAGCGTATGTCGACGAATTACCAGCTTCTATGTGGGGGAGATGGGGGCAAAACGGGCATCACGACTGAAAATGACAATTGGGGGCAAAACGGGCATCGTTTCAACTTTTTCGAACACGACTTTTTTTTCAATTTCCTGACATTTCTTACTTAAAAATTTTGGAAAATAATTGGTGATGTCAATAAAACCGGCAGGGAGGCAAAACAGGCATCTCGGCTAAATATAAGTATCGGGGTTAAAATTGGCACCAAATCATAAAATGAGAATTTCATTCTAATTGATTTCATTATGATATACCGACTTTTTTTTCAAAGAATTAATTTGATTAAAATTTTTTTGAAAAATTCATTTGACTATTTTTTTTTTCTTTGCTCAACAAAGTATCGAAAAAAAGTTCTGAACGGATGGTTAAAAAAATTCTGATCTGATGAAGATTATCAATTTTTTTTCATCACCAATTTGACGTATTTTCCGCACTTTCCCTATCTAAGGAACGTAAAAAACTGAGACAAATCGTTTTTACGAAAGTTGAGACGGTGCCCGTTTTGCTCCCAATCCCGATTTTTAAGAGGCATTGATACACCGGCTGGAATTTCTTCGCCCAATGTTAAACGCCTATAGCTCTGTCTCTCTCGCACTATTTTTCTTTTAATTCTCCTGACCAGACGGCTGTTTTGATGCAGGAGCCCGAAGCTTAGCCCAATTCTGCCATACTTCTGCACATTCTGTTAAAATCTGAGCTTTAAGGTAAATGTCCCTATTCCCGTACCCTATAAGGCCAACCAGACAACTGTATGGCTTTTTTCGTTGCGACGAATTTAAATTTGGAGATTTTTTTTTTTGCACCATAGTAAAATTCAGTTAATTCTCTTTCTAAAAATGGTTTATTCAATCGATTCCGCCAATTATTTCGCCAGATAGAGGCTGATTAATTCATGCTTATTAGTGTCCTCTCTGCCGACACAGCTGTTCCCAATCCCGACCAGCGATGACCCCATTTTCGACCACTAGGAAAACGAAGATTCCGAAGAGTAGTAAAATTAAAAAAAAATAAATAAACATGATCCGGGATTGTACTATTAATATTTTTATTGCATAATTATAAAAAAACTTCGTTTTTCGGAACTTATGTTACATTTCCGTCTCCACATACACTTTTTTTTTTGCGATGCTGTAAAAATTGAGATATTTCAAAATTTTGATCAGTGAGGGAAAAAAGTCCAAGTCCTTCGCAGCGATCCTGTAAGAATTGAATTATATCAATCTTTTTTATCACTGAGAAAGTAAACCTTGTAATAAAGAATTTTTTTTGACTGCCTAAATAACGTTTACGGTAATGGGGGCAGCCAGGCATTTCGTTGTGCCTAACTTCGACCACCGTAAAAAAAATGAAAAATAAATTATTTATAACTTTTTTTTGCTGGATCAGTAATTGAACTCATAATCTATCGTTTGCACTAAAAATTATTCGATTTTTACAAATTCCGGATGCAGTACGGACTATTGAAGCGGTCGACGGAACTTAACCTCACTGTTAAGAATACGATGGGTTCGCGACAAGCGTTTGGAAATACGAACAAAACTTGGATTGTATTATTGTACTTAGCCGCGCAGAAATGGAAGTATGAAAATAGTATTTCCCAAATATTAAAAGTGTCTTGAATAATAGTATGCCAACGCTGGCGTAGTGGAATAAGACATACGGAATAATATTTCGCCCAAATAAAGAAGGTATTAAAACAATATTGAAAATCTTTCCAAAAGTAAAAAGTCTTAAGTGTGATCTATTGGACTGAATAATAGTAAAGAATATTGCACCGTTTTATTAGTTTTTATGGTCCAGGTCGATATCTACATGGCTTCCGGTGTCTAGATCGATATTTCCATGGCTTTCGGTGTCCAGGTCGATATCTCCATGGCTTTTGGTGTCCAGGTAGGTATTTCCATGGTTTTCGATGTCCAGGTCGATATCTCCATGGCTTTCGGTGTCCAGGTCGATATCTTCATGGTTTTCAGTGCCCAGGTCGATATCTTGATGGCTTTCGGTGTCCAGGTCGATAACTCCAAGAAGCTTGCACTGTTCAAGTTAATTTCCCCATGGCTTCAAGTACCCAGTTCGATATCTCCATAGCTCGCTATGTTCAACTGTCAAAACTGTTGAAAAATATACCCAGACATCGGAAACTATGGAGATATCGAATTGGTCACTGGAATCCGTGGAGATATCGACCTGGATACAAGAAACCATGGAGATATCTACCTGGACACCGAAAGCCATGGAGATATCGACGTGGACACCGAATGCCATGGAAATATCGATCTGGACACCGGAAGCCATGTAGATATCGACCTCGACCATAAAAACTAATAAAACGGTGCAATATTTTTTACTATTATTCAGTCCAATAGATCACACTTAAGACTTTTTACTTTTGGAAAGATTTTCAATACTGTTTTAATACCTTCTTTATTTGGGCGAAATATTATTCCGTATGTCTTATTCCACTACGCCAGCGTTGGCATACTATTATTTAAGACACTTTTAATATTTGGGAAATACTGTTTTCATACTTCCATTTTTGCGCGGGTACTCTTTACCTTGCAATACTCTCACGCACAGGGTCCTCGGAATATTATACTATGCTCAATTGTTGTTATTTTTGCACAGCACTCACGTAAATAATTATTTCCGTCGAAGTGGTCGGCAGAGGGAGCATGGACGGGAATGGGGACATTTACCTTATCTGCCGAGTATTTTGAAAGAAAATAGCTTTCAAAATTTCGAAGTGAGTATCACTGCCTCTTAATGGAGCTGCCCGTTTTGCCCCCATCTCCTTTATACATATACGCATCGCTGTATACACATTGAAGAATTCAGAGGTCACTGTGTGGTACGTTCGTTGCGTGTTGGGCGTGACTGTTCGAAAACCGGAAGTGGAGGGTCCCTAGCGGCCCGCGCTTCGTTCGACGTTGCATTTTTTTGTTTATGTCACCGATGAAGCGCGAGAAGGACCAACGCATCTCTTATTACTGCGAGGAACGACGCAACATCTCATTTGTTTATTTTAAATGTAAATATTAAATGTGATAATGTGTTTTGCTATTTGTTTCTCTACATTTCGAAATGACATCAAGAACAACTGATGATATAGAGGATTGACGTAATATGAATTTGTGGAGTGTTATTATTATTTTAATTATCTTAATTATATTTCTCACATTTTGCAGAGTTTTAAGCCGGCTGTCAATACATTCACAACCGGCTTAAAACTCTGCAAAATGTGAGAAATATAGTTTTAATCTTTTAAAATCTCTGACGCACATCACTACACTGAGAGAAAATAATGGTATTAGTAACTAAAAAGTGACAACTATTCATTTTTAGTTCGTACGACCAATTTTTTTTTAATAGTTGCCACAACTAACAAATAGTTACTATAAGTACCAAATAGTTACCATAACTATTTTCCTAATTACCGTAACTATGAAAATAGTTGCATGGACTAAAAATTAATAGTTGTCACTTTATAGTTGACTGTACTACTACGATTTCTCTGAGTGTATAGACATAAACATTTAAAAAAATGTAATTATTGACTTTCACAAGCAACACAATAGAATTATCAATCGTATAATCCAGAGATCATAAGACTAACTTCCTTAAAGATTTAACTAATTTATTTATATTTATATTGACTTAACAAATGGGATCAACATTCGACATCACTGTTGATTTAATTTGCGTATGAATATCGAGAGAAATATAACATTTCTGAAGAGGATTCCGAATAGAGTCGAAACGTTAAAAAAAGGAAAATTATCATTTATTTAAGCTATGACACTAAATTGTGACGTAATAATTTCATTCGAAGGTCAGACTGAATTCTCATTCAGAATTATAAGTGCCAATTATTTTTTTAAATAAAAGTTTGTGATAGTATTATTTTCAAAATTACTCGTATAATTATTACTCGTCGTAATAATTATTAGTAACAATAAATTAAACAAATACTCCCGCTTTTCTGCCCTGCGGGTAATCGGGAGTAAAATAACAATCAAATTGACAAAAATCAATTTTAAAAAAGATATACTTTCCTCTGCAAACATTAAACAAAGTTGATGATTTTTAAAATAAAAATTGTAGATAAATTTTACAAAATAATAATTGTTAAGACAGTTATATGATAAATATTTATCAAATTATATTGATAAATATTCAATATAATTTTATGCTTTTTTTTTCTTTTATAGAAAACTGATCATATCGGTATCAAAATAATGATTTTGTTAAAAATACGAATTCCCATGAAAGTATAATTCAAAATATCACGAATTAATAGGAAAAATATTAAGATTTTGTTTATCCCAACATCATTTTTTTTTCAACAAATTTATATAAAAATTACCAACTTTTTTATGTTTCATTATGAATATGCCATTATTTATAGTATAAACAAATGAATAACTACAGTGTGCTCGAAAGCAATGAACGCAGAATTATTCACAATTATTGCAAAATCATACAACTTTTGTTTTATACGTAATAACAATCCACAATTATTTAGTTTGCAAACCACATTTCACGAATTTCATCGAAATGATTAAAAAAGAAATTATAATTTCATTCGAAGGTCAGACTGAATATTCTCATTCAGAATTATAAGTCCCAATTATTTTTTTAAATAAAAGTTTGTGATAGTATTATTTTCAAAGTTACTGGTATAATTATTACTCGTCGTAATTATTATTAGTAACAATAAATTAAACAAATACTCCCGCTTTTCTGCCCTGCGGGTAATCGGGAGTAAAATAACAATCAAATTGACAAAAATCAATGTTAAAAAAGATATACTTTCCTCTGCAAACATTAAAGAAAGTTGATGATTTTTTAAATAAAAATTCTAGATAATTTTTACAAAATAATAATGGCTAAGGCAGTTGTATGATAAATATTTATCAAATTATATTGATAAATATTCAATATAATTTTATAAAAGTAATATATTTATATTCAATATAAATATATTACTTTTTTTTTCTTTTATAGAAAACTGATCATATCGGTATCAAAATAATGATTTTGTTAAAAATACGAATTCCCATGAAAGTACAATTCAAAATATCACGAAGTAATAGGAAAAGTATTGAGATTTTGTTTATCCCAACATCATTTTTTTTCCACCAAATTTATATAAAAATTACCAACTTTTTTATGTTTCATTATGAATATGCCATTATTTATAGTATAAACAAATGAATAACTACAGTGTGCTCGAAAGCAATGAACGCAGAATTACTCACAATTATTGCAAAATCATACAACTTTTGTTTTATACAAAACAACAATCCACAATTATTTGATTTACAAACCACATTTCACGAATTTCATCGAAATGATGTACATCTCTTATTTTAATCACAGAACTCGTAAATTTATTAACCCATTTCACTATATAAGCAAATAAATAAAAATATGTAAAAATTTCAATTTTCACTTTACCAAATCGATCATATTATTCGTCAGAAAATTTTCAAGCTATATTTTTACAAAGCCTCAAGCCCTAGAAAGAAAAAAAAAGCTGAAAAAAGCTGAAGGGTAAAAGAAAGAGGAAGTGTCGACAAAGGTGCTACAATATCGCTCCATAGTAAGTATGTCGAGAAGCAGCGTAAAGAAGTGTGGTATACTATATAAGGCAGTGACGCCGATGGTAAGAATCGAGCGGAAAAGGGTGAGAGATGCGAAAAGCAGCAGCGGCCGTACGGAGTACATTCTATAATGGTGTTTGAGTTTATAGGTGGTGGAAGGGCGCTTTGTGGCTTTAAGTGCGCACCACCGAGCTGCTTGACGTTTTACGTGCGATAAAAGCCACTAAATGTCGTGATCGGCGTCTCCCGTCGCTATCTTGAGCTATGTCTCGCTTTCCATCAGTCCTACTTGTACCATTTACGGCGTAAGCAATAAACGTAATTACCAATTATAGCTACAATAAGACACATTCTCCCCCTCAATCCTCTTCTCTCCATTAACTAAAATTGCAGGATTGTTTTCAAGCTGTCCACAGTGTTATAGTAAACTCAACCTGTAGAACGCGATGACCTTCATGTGAGAAGAAAATGTTATATTTATGTCTCATAATAACACATACTATCGCGTGTGCCAATTTTATAGCGAGATTCCGAACTTCTCGTCTCTTTTACTCTCCTTTTTCCATGCCACGACTCCCTCGGTCGTTTTCCGGGTTGCTGTAAAGCACGGAAATCACCGTAGCACGTTTCAATTTACCGGTATTTGCCCTTACTACCGCCTGAACGAAAGGACGCGTTTTAAACGTATGTAACCAATAGAAAGTTTAATCAAAGTGTTGCGTCTCGTAAATTCTATCGATCCACGAGAATTATATCGAAACGATTGTGTCGTTTATTTTAAGGGGTAACTATTTCTATTTTATGGTGGTACACACCAGATGCTTTCGTTCAATTACTTGGATTGGCACGTACAACTTATCTGGTAGGATTTTTTTAAGGCGGCCCCCGAGAAAGAAATAATTTAGTTGTAAATTAGTGATGCGACAAGCGAGACAAGACAAAACAAGAATGCAAAGCAGAACCTTGCACATTGCTTCCTCATTATATTTCGCTTTTTACTCCCGACTGCCCGCCGGGCAAAAAGACGGGTGTTATGCGTTTCACGGTGATCAGCTGATCGATTCGGATTTCTTTGTCGCCAGTTTTCTCCGAAACCACAACAAATGGCTTGACCAAATTTGGCACATGGATTCTGACAGTGATAAAGATGGTTCTAAGACATATTTCCGTACGATAAATTATTAATTCGCTGAATTACAAGTATTTTTTGAAAAACCTGTTTGAAAATATTGATTTTACCGCCATTAGTCATCTCAAGCAAATCCATCGTCTGCTGTGTACTATTAATGTATTTCGCCACTTTTCTCCGAATTCACAATAAATGGCTTAACCAAATTTGGTACATCAATTCTGACAGTGAATAAGATGGTTATTAAACATATTTCGGTACAATAAGTTACTAACTCGCTGAGGTAAGAGTGTTTTTTCAAAAAGCCCGTTTGAAAATATTTTTTTATTACCGCCATTAGTCATTCCCAATAAATCCATCGTCTGCAGTGTACTAACCTTACACAAACAATTCGATGAAGCGTAGTGTACGACGATACTAATAAATAATCTGTGTATTGTTTACTTTTTTTTTTATATCTTACACGTCTAGCCATTACCTCATTCCTGGTCTGCTGTCATGTAAATGTACATATTCACCTAAGGATGAACTTTAAAAAGTATGAAATAAAAATAAAATTTAAAATTTAAAAAAAACTCCCGACTTAAAAAAAACTATATAAAAAAAATTTGATTTTATAAATTCAATATTCATAAAAATTAATCTGAAAAGGATAAAATAATTTCCGGTATCGTTTTAGTGAACAAATCATTTGAATAATAATAATTTATTTACTGCTGTCAATACTGTCGGGAGACGTCCCTCAAATATCGTAATCATCTATTGCCTATCAAGAGACGCGCTGGCGTCTGGACACTTATAGAAAAGAATCATTATATACAATAAGGACATTTGCCAACCCAGAAGAAGAAGACGTCTCCGGACTGTATTGACACCAGTAAATAAATTATTATTATTCAAATGATTTGTTCACTAAAACGATACCGGAAATTATTTTATCCTTTTCAGATTAATTTTTATGAATATTGAATTTATAAAATCAAATTTTTTTTATATAGTTTTTTTTTAAGTCGGGAGTTTTTTTTTAAATTTTTAATTTTATTTTTTTACAAAGCAACCTCTAAGAGGAAGTATGGGAATTGATTTTGGCTTCCTCATAGAGGAAGCTTTGTAAAAAGCGAAATATAATGAGGAAGCAATGTGCAAGGTTCTGCTTTGCATTCTTGTTTTAAATAAATATAAATAAGCGCACACTCTCGCTTTGTGAAAATATAATAAGGACAAAACGGTCCAGAAACTCCCTCGAATACTCTATCTTCTCTGTTTTTTTTTTTTTTTTTGTAGAACACGATAGAAATCGGTCGTTTCCGAAATTTCATTGGGAAGGAAGAATATGGCTAGTTTATACGACATAAATCGTTTCGCAATATAGACTGTACAACATCGCTATGAAAATATGTTATCGTTCAACATTTTTGGGCTATATCTGACGTATTTTTCTGTTAATCATGAATTTGGCACTCATTTGACTCCCAGCTCGATATTTGATACCAAAATTCGCATCGCAGAAAAAAAATCAAAAAATTAAAAAAATCAAAATCTCATAAAATTTTTACGTTTCAACCGATCTTAACCAAATTTATTAGAGATCACCGGTGTATGAAAGCTCACGTTCTTACCAATTTTGAGGTTAATATCTCGAAAATTAAAAGAGTTATCGCGTTAACAGACATTTAAAAAAAAATTCAAAATCGCGTAAAAATTTAATGATCATGGGGATTTTTACAAAAATTGGTATGAACGATGAGGATTGACCCCTCTATCTATGGTGTAAATTTCAGCTCTATATAAAGGTTTACATTTTTTGAGCGTTTAACATACACACACATACAGACATTTTTTCTAAATCACTTTTCTCGACGTTTTGGACTATTCTGAGTGTATTGACATGAAAATCTCGAAAAAAAAAAATTTGTCACGAGAACAAAGCTTTCTCTACGAGGAAGGAAAAAAAAAAACAAAATCGAGATGTACTTCTTGAATTTTCGAGTGAGATATTTTCTCGCCTTGATTTTGTTTCGTCGAGCTGCTCAAAGTTCAATGATGTTGAAGTTTGCATCGTTGGAATGCAACGAAAATTGACAAAAAAGATTATTTTAATGGACTCAAAACATCGAATTGGATATAAAATGTTATTATAACGATTAATCGTCATAATAACTTATTAGAACCGTTAGAATAATTTTTTTTTAAATTTCGTTGCATACCAACGATGCAAACTTCAACATCATGAAGTTCAAGACTCTCGCACGGAGAGAAATTTCAGTGTCGTGACAACATAAAACGGTGAAAACATTAATCGTTTCATTAGCCTAACAAAAAAATTGGTCTGGCTAGCAAAAATATTTGTCAGTCTAGCGTAAGGTAAACGTACCAATGGTGGGACAGGTCCCAATTGAGGGACACTAAAGGGATATTTGTAGATACTAAGAGTTTAATGGATAAAATATTTAAAAATAACTCTTCCAATTGTATCTGTTATATATAATTAACATACGTGAAAAGATTTCATGTTTTTCATCGTAAATTAAAAATTTAAATAATAAGTATATTAGCGGACCTATGGTGTTCGAGCTTTTTCAGCAAATCCCTAAACCAATTAGCTAAGGAGAGCCTAATAATCATTAATATGATACCCCGGAGATTATACTTCGTTCGAGACTTTCCATAGGTATTTCAAATTCAGAAATTCTTAAAGTTTAAGATTACACTGTCAAATGTTACGTACAATATCTTAAAACTCGTAATTTTTGTGTCCCGTTATTGGAGCTGACCGAATATACGTTGGCACCACTGTCCAACGTATATTCCGCGACTGGGGCAAGTAGTAAGCAATCTCGCTGCGTCCCAGAGCCGGGACACAATCGCACGATTGACATTTTGACGCGGATGTTGGGTTATGCGATAGCAAAAACTTCATTCATAATTTACTAAAATATATATATGTATTTTATAAACATATATGTTTTATTTATTGCATCATAGGTGTAAATATGTGAACCGCACATTTTTTGGCATTTCTTTTCAAGCAGATGCATTAAAATTTGTAGATGTCCACCGATACGCACATTTGGTGTCCCGGCAGCGGGACATGAACAAAAATACCCGTCCCGGCACTGGTACATTTGCATTTTTCAGCGTTTTAATCAATAACTATTTATCAAACAATCAGAAATATGATTATTGTATAGTTTTTGGAAACTAGAAACTCTAATCTTGCAATTCGTTACCACCATTTGCAAAATAATTAATATATGCATGCGGAAATTGGCATACAAAACAGACACCGCCTTAAACGTCCCGTCATTGGTACGTTTACCTTAAAGATTTTTTTCGTCATCGTTTTATGTTGTCACAAAACAGAAATTTATCTCCATGCGCTTGAACTTGTCTTGAATCTCGAGTTGCCTCAGCTGTCATCAGTTGTTTATTCTCCGTGATTCTCAGATTTTAAGGACAAACGAAAGGTCAAAATGATAACGACTTAGTTCGCCGTCGGACAAAATTAAAAAACGCACAGAAGATCATGACTCGGAAAGTCCGGGCGAAATCAATTTTCCCCAAATGATCTTTGCACCTTTAACCTCACTGATGATAACTCTGTTATACCTAAAAATATGAACGAAGCTATTTCAACATGTGCTTCCAAGAGATTGATTTATTGATATGGATTTATTTAGCTTTCGCTACTTGTTTCATGTTACATACTAGTTTGTCCCTTTCGGTTACATTTGTTACATTTCACGCACATGTGCTCTTAACAGTCTTTTAAATTCTACTTCATTTTGTGCTGCTTTTATTGTTACAGACAGGTTGTTATATAATTCGAATCCCCGATATGTAACACTTTTTTGTGCTGCTGCGGTCCTGCAGTACCTTAAGTTTATGTCATTTCGTTGTCTGGTATTATAGTTATGTCGTTCACTTACTATTTGTATTTCGGCAGAAAGGTAACTCGGCATTTCTCCTATTGCTTCCTCATAGAGGAAGCTTTTTTTTCGTGAACATTTTTTTTTTTTTTCGAGATTTTCATGTCAGGACACTCAGATTGGTCCAAAACGTCGAGAAAAGTGGTTTGTACGAAATGTCTGTATGTGAGTGTGTGTGTGTGTACAGATTTCTCTGACTCGCTACGACTGGCTTTCGAGAGATGTCGCAGAGTACGACAGAAAAGTGTACGAATATCGTCTTAAAGCATCGATTATTAAACTTTTCTACATAAATGCGAGACTTTTTAACACCAAGATAATTTTTTAAATATTTTAAAGAAATTAAAGAAAGTCTCAAAAACTAATTGTTTTTTAGACCATTAAAAAGTTGATATTGCAGAGATGTCGCAAAACGACAGAAAAGTGTAGATTAGGAACATCGTCTTAAAACATATTTTATTTTAATATAAAAAAATCTCAACAACTAAGATTGTTTTTTTTTTAGGACATTAAGGAATGCAGATGATGTGCTGCAAAGACTGACTCGCTGTGACTGTGATTGGAGAAATATCGCAAAATACGACATAAAAGTGTAGATTACGAACATCGTCTTAAAACATCTTTTATTTTAATACAAAGAAAATCTCAGAGATTTTTTTTGTGCACTAAAGATTTTAGATGATGTGCTACACCGACTGACTTGCCATGACTGTGATTGGAGAAATATCGCAAAATACGATATAAAAGTATAGATTAGGAATATCATATTAAAACATCTTTTATTTTAATTAAAGAAAATCCCAACAGAGATTTTTTTTCTCGTGCCTTAAAGAATTTAGATGATGTGCTACACATGATTGGAGAAATATCGCAAAATACAACATAAAAATATAGATTAGGAACATCATCTTAAAACATATTTTATTTTAATTAAAGAAAATTTTCCAACAGAGATTTTTTTTCTCGTGCCTTAAAGAGTTTAGATTATGTGCTACACCGACTGACTCACTATGACTGCGTTTCGAGAGATGTCGCAGAATACGACAGCAAAGTGTACGAATATCGTCTATTAAACTTTTCTCCATAAATGCGAGACTTTTTAACGCCAAGATAATTTTTTAAATATTTTAAAGAAATTAAAGAAAGTCTCATCAACTAATTTTTTTATAGACCATTAAAAAGTTGATACTGCAAAGATGTCGCAAAACGACAAAAAAGTGTAGATTAGGAACATCGTCTTAAAACATATCTTATTTAAATATAAAAAAAATCTCAACAAATAAGATTGTTTTTTTAGAACATTAAGGAATTTAGATGATGTGCTACACCGACTGACTCGCTATGACAGCGATTGGAGAAATATCGCAAAATGACATAAAAGTATAGATTAGGAACATCATCTTAAAACATCTTTTATCTTAATTAAAGAAAATTCCAACAGAGATTTTTTTTTCAAGTGCCTTAAAGAATTTAGACGATGTGCTACACCGACTGACTCGCTATGACAGCGATTGGAGAAATATCGCAAAATACGCCATAAAAGTATAGATTAGGAACATCATCTTAAGGTAGTTCTGTCGTGAAAGCAATCCAAACTCATATGCATGAATTTTTGACATGTTACAATTTAGCTATTCAATTTTACTTGCACAAAATCTTGAAGGCTATTACCGAGTATTTGAATGAACAATTAAAACTTGAAAATCGATCTTTTTACATGGCGCTCACGGGAGGGCTGGAAAAATTGATCTTTAAATCGAAAATTAACATACTTAGATCAAAGATAGAGAAAAAATAAAAAGTACTACGGATTCGCAAATAATTCAGGAATTGATGCATCATGAAAAAAGGTGAAGTCTCCGGAATAACGTTTAATTGAACCAAGGTCAAAGTGCACGATACCGGGCCAAATGACGTTTCCTAACCTAATTATCGTGAAAATGAAGTCAAATCCGCACTAAACATATCAACTATTTACAAATAATCGTTTTCACTTGATTACTATAATTTCGAAGGATTCTCGATTATTTTTATATTATTATTGAGGCAGTCAAAGTGATGCGTATGATTATTTTTTAATGTCATATAGACTCTGAGATTTATGACTCCGGCGTACCGACAGAACTACCTTAAGGAATTTAGATGATGTGCTACACCGACGGACTCGCTATGACTGAGATTGGAGAAATATCGCAAAATACAACATAAAAGTGTAGATTACGAACATCATCTTAAAACATCTTTTATTTTAATTAAAGAAAATTCCAACAGAGTTTTTTTTTCTCGTGCCTTAAAGAGTTTAGATGATGTGCTACACCGACTGACTCGCTATGACAGCGATTGGAGAAATATCGCAAAATACGACATAAAAGTATAGATTAGGAACATCATCTTAAAACATCTTTTATTTTAATTAAAGAAAATTCCAACAGAGATTTTTTTTTTCTCGTGCCTTAAAAAATTTAGATGATGTGCTACACATGATTGCAGAAATATCGCAAAATACAACATAAAAGTATAGATTAGGAACATCATCTTAAAACATATTTTATTTTAATTAAAGAAAATTCCAACAGTTTTTTTTTTCTCGTGCCTTAAGGTAGTTCTGTCGGTACGCCGGAGTCATAAATCTCAGAGTCTATATGACATTAAAAAATAATCATACGCATCACTTTGACTGCCTGAATAATAATATAAAAAATAATCGAGAATCCTTCGAAATTGTCGTAATCAAATTAAAACGATTATTTGTAAATAGTTGATATGTTTAGTGCGGATTTGACTTCATTTTTACGATAATTAGGTTAGGAAACGTCATATGGCCCGGTATCGTGCACTTTCACCTTGGTTCAATTAACCATTATTCCGGAGACTTCACCTTTTTTCATGATGCATCAAGTCCTGAATGATTTGCGAATCCGTAGTACTTTTTATTTTTTCTCTATCTTTGATCTAAGTATGTTAATTTTCGATTTAAAGATCAATCTTTCCAGCTATCCCGTGTGCACCGTGTAAAAAGATCGATTTTCAAGTTTTAATTGTTCATTCAAATGCTCGGTAAAAGCCTTCAAGATTTTGTGCAAGTAAATTTGAATAACTAAATTACAACATGTCAAAAATTCATGCATATGAGTTTGGATTGCCTTCGCGACAGAACTACCTTAAAGCGTTTAGATGATGTGCTACACCGACTGACTCGCTATGACTGCGATTCGAGAGATGTCGCACAAAATACGACAGAAAAATGTACAAGAACGTCGTCTCAAAACATCGATCAAACTTTTCTCCATCGATTCGAGAATAACGCCGGGTTCACAGTGCTTTTCTCTCGGTCTCTGCGCCGGCAAGTCCAAGGGCACGTGTGCTACTAGAGTAGCAACCTGCCGTAAACGAGGCACTAGCAGCAGCAGCAGCAGCAGCGTGGCTCTCATTTTACCTGGAACTGCCGCGCGGCAACGCAGAGAATCGTGGTGTTGGGCGCCTACGCGACCTCGACCCATACGAAGCATATACAGAACACTACATCGCGAGAGAAAGTGAGACAGCGAGTTAGTGGAGTCGAGTGCAAGTGAAAACAAGCGACGAGGAGACTTCTTCGTGCTTCCAACCCGAATTCCAAACTTCCAAAACCATTTTTTTGGCTCACAAAAATAACATTTCACGACTTTCCATCGCCAATTATCATTACGATTATTATCAATGTGTGTAAAGTTGTCACAACGAATTTTCGAGGGCAAACAATATTTAAAAAAAAACAGAAACTAAAGTTTTTATCATTGTCGCTAAAAAGTGAAGTTCCCATTTTTTTAAATGTTCTTTATTCATTTCAATAATAGTTGTGGACATTTGTTTACTTTTATGAGCTCAACGCTCTTACAATGTAATGTATAAATGTTTTTGTTGCATGTAAAGATTTTTATTTAATTTTAATTTTTAAGAACGTAAAGTTTTTTATTTAATTTTAATTTTCAAGTACGCAAAGTTTTTTATTTAATTTTAATTTTTAAGAATATAAAATTTTCAATTTAATTTTAATTTTAAGTACGTAAAGTTTTTTATTTTATTTTAATTTAAAGTACGTAAAGTTTTTTATTTTATTTTAGTTTAAAGTACGTGAAATTTTAAATTAATTTTAATTTTAGTACGTGAAGTTTTTAATTTTATTTTAATTTTCAAGTACGTAAAGTATTTATTTTAATTTTATTTTTCAAGATCTTCAAGTTTTTAATTTAAGATTGAAAAAACAAAACTCAGTGACAATAGCAGGTAACACTGACCTGAGATAAATCCGTGTCCTCGCGAATTTTAGCATCAACGGTGATGGCCTCAGCAGTGGTCAAAACCTGAAGAGCGAAGAAGATCAAGAATGCCGCAGGCAAAGCGTAGCACTTCATAGTCATTTTGTTAATTTTTAAAAATCAAAAACTCTTCAACTCCGCTTAAGCTTTATAAATTAACACTGGTGGTCCAGAGAGCGAATACTCTCGATTTTATCTGCGTAAACTCTTTTCTTTTTTTTACTAACGCACAAATAATCACAAAACTTTTATTTCACAGTAAAAAAAGATTCCTCTCGAAACGTATTAAAAATCCAAGCGAAGTCACGTCGCACTCACCGACAAAAATTTGAGAAAAACTAAAAGAACAAGAATAAAAAATCACGATTTATGAATTAAATGACTTTGGGTAAACGCTAGTTGAATATTTATCCTTATCGATACACGTGGATTTTGGGGATTTTATTATTTCGATATTTATAGTATATGATAGACAAGTTAAAATGTGTCACACGCGTTGCTCAGCACGACGACCATACGGCGCGAAGTCAGACGAGCGACTGCGCTACTTCTCTCACTCGTCGTACGCTTCCTCCCGATCGTAGCGGCCTCGGTGAGTTTTGTGTGCGCGCGGCAAACGCAGTTTGTGCTTCTCTTCTGTTCTTAGAGTTACGAACGAACGAAAGTGTGTAGTACGTCGTCGGTTGGTAGTCGTTCTTCTCTTAGGGCGAACAAACTTGGATGTACGTTGTGTTTTCGTGTCACCGCAGTTTTCTCGCGAGTTTTTCGTACAAGCGTTTTCTTGACCTCTTCAACTTATACTTTTCAGTTCACAAAAGCACTGTACTTAACGTATCTGTCTGATGTCGAAGATTCAATTTTTCTCGTCGCGAGACAAAGGAAAACGCGTGGACCTTTTTTTTTTATTATACTTTCGATTTGTTTTTAGTTTCAAAGTCTTCGATGTCGATCAAATAATTACTTTTATCAATCACACACTAGATACATGCGATTTCGGGTTTATTACAATTATTGGAAATTATGTGATGATTAGCCTGAAAAAGAATTTTTGTTTGTTGAAGGGTTTAATGACCGAGCACTTTTTTTACTTTGTAATAAGTATTATACTAGTTTTATTAAAATTATTGTAAATAAGGGTGTGATGATTAGCCTCAAAGGGAATTTTTTTTTATTGGATGATTTAATGACCGAGCATTTTTTTAACTTTGTAATAAATATAATGCTAGTTTTATTAAAATTGTTATAAATAATATTTTGACGATCAGCCTGAAAGGGAATTTTATTTTTTTATTGAATGATTTAATGACCGAGCATTTTTTTACTTTATCATAAATATAATGCTAGTTTTATTAAAATTATTATAAATAATGTTATGACGATTATCCTGAAAGGGAATTTTTTTTATTGAATAATTTAATGACCGAGCATTTTTTTACTTTATCATAAATATAATGCTAGTTTTATAAAAATTATTATAAATAATATTATGGCGATCAGCCTGAAAGGGAATTTTTTTTTATTGAATAATTTAATGACCGAGCATTTTTTAACTTTATAATAAATATAATGCCAGTTTTTTTAAAATTATTATAAATAATGTTATGACGATCAGCCTGAAAGGGATTTTTTTTATTGAATAGTTTAATGACCGAGCATTTTTTTACTTTATAATAAATATAATGCTAGTTTTATAAAAATTATTATAAATAATATTATGGCGATCAGCCTGAAAGGGAATTTAATTTTTTTTATTGAATGGTTTAATGACTGAGCATTTTTTTACTTTATAATAAATATAATGCTAATTTTATTAAAATTATCATAAATAATGTTATGACGATTATCCTGAAAGCGAATTTTTTTTTATTGAATAATTTAATGACCGAGCATTTTTTTACTTTATAATAAATATAATGCTAATTTTATTAAAATTATCATAAATAATGTTATGACGATTATCCTGAAAGGGAATTTTTTTTATTGAATAGTTTAATGACCGAGCATTTTTTTACTTTATCATAAATATAATGCTAGTTTCATAAAAATTATTATAAATAATGTTGACGATTATCCTGAAAGGGAATTTTTTTATTGAATAATTTAATGACCGAGCATTTTTTTACTTTATAATAAGTATAATGCCAGTTTTCTTAAAATTATTATAAATAATATTACGACGATTAGCTTGAAATCGATTTTTTTAAATTGAATGATTTAATAACCGAGCACTTTTTTACTTTATAATGAGTATAATGCTAGTTTTATTAAAATTATTATAAATAATGTTGACGATTAGCCTGAAAGCGATTTTTTTTATTGAACGGTTCAATAACCGAGCACTTTTTTACTTTATAATAAATAAAATGCTAATTTTATTAAAATTATAAATAATGTTATGACGATCAACCTGAAAGGTACTTATTTTTAATTGAATGATTTAATGACCGAGCACTTTTTTTACTCTGTAATAAATATAATGCCAGTTTTAGGGTTATTATCGTTGATATTATTGTGATATAATAATAAGACAGGAAGGTCAATTGATTTTTGTTGGAGATCGATTACCACTATTTATCGCGTATCTGATTTTCGCGAAAAAATTCGGTTTCGCGGGACTCAGCGGAATTCACGAAGCAAGCAGTGTTAGCGAGACCGTGGATAACGCCGAACTGCAGTCTCTCCATTGCTGAATCCCTGTCGCCCCCTCCAAACGTCCCGAAACGAGAGACTCCAACGTTGCTCTTCTCTACCACTGGGCGCCCCACTACATTGTCCTATGTCTGCCTCGCTCACTCTGTGCCACTCTTGCTTCGCACTACCGACGACTTCCTCCGGCCGGTATTCTTCAAAGCGCACGTGACGTCACGGATCGCTCATCTCTCGTCGGCAACCCCTTCGAGTTTTCTGGCTTCTTATTGCACATCGCTCGTCGTTGTATGCCGATGCTTACTCTTTTCTCTATGGCGTTTATTCTCTCAATATTTTTTTTTCTCTGTCCGATATCGAACGACATTTTACGTCAATTCATTCAATTCAGTGTTTGTAGCAGAGTTGTAAAACCCCATTACTTAATTCATGAAATCTAGTTTACAGTACAGTTTGTGTTGTAATTATGATTTCATAATAATAATATGTAGTGACTATAAAATAGAGTGTAAATATTTGAATAGCTGCAAAAAATATTAATTTTCGATTAAATATTGAAAAAGAAATAGGGGCAAACATTGAAGAGATAATTAATGCATTAAGTGAGAAATTTTATTACAAAATAATAATTTTCGCAGCTACTTGAAAGTTTAGTCATTGTTTTATAATCGCTACATGTTATTATTATTAAGTCATCTTTATTTCTATAGGTATTAGGCATATTTACAACTCTGGTTTGTCGGCATTTCACGGACTATATATTTTCAATACGTTCACAAATACGACGCTTGATGCATAAAAAATAAGTTTGATATTTTGGGTGCCGAAAATTTGTCATAAATTGTCGAATCGCTAAAAATATCACTTAAGGCGGGTGAAGATTTATCGTGCTGGTGAAAATGTGGACTGTTTTATGTGTTTAGCTTGCTTGCTCTTTGAAGTCAATGAATAATCGACGTTTGACAAATTTTATCGACACAAACGCACGTGCTCAATGCGTTCGTTTCTTTTATATTATTATTATTATTACTTTGTTGTTTATTATATATTCTCTTTTTTATATTTCAATTTTTTTCTCAAGTTAGCAAGTTTATTTGCATATCGCGATTCGAGATATACGAAATCTATTTTAATCAAAGGAATATAGATACGTATATAGATACAGTGAACGTAACATAAAGAGACGAAACCGGGTTCGAGTACTTACTGTTTGCATTTGGAAATACTATCCTACACGGAAAAAAGGCTTGGTTAAATACGCGTCGGCTAATTTCTTGGTTAGACCAATCAGATTGTTGGTTATGCCAACCAAGTTACTGGTTATATTACAATGCCGCTTGGTGGCGCTGACCAATAACTTGGTTGGTCTAACCAATTAATTGGCTAGCGTATATATAACTAAGCGCTTGGTTGTTCTAACCAAGCATTTTGTTGCATACAGCAATCACGATAACTTTCATTTTTCCAAAAACCAACCGTCAACGTGAGCATAAAAACAACGCTCAATCGAAGTTGTTTTTCACACAGAATTTTTTTTTCGGAAATGGTCAAAATGACCTTCCTATAACCGAAGCAAAAAATCTAATAGTTACTTTTTCGTCACTAGAACCAATAACTAACCATCATAACGAGCTTTTGGAAGTAAGGTTGTTTCGACAGTAAGTTATTGGTTTCAGTGACGAAAAAGTACGAAAATAACCTATGCGCACGAATTACATACACCATTTTTTCTAATTTTTGTAATAAACACGTTTTGCACGGAACGTATGCGAAGCTCGAACCGGATGGAAAGAGAGGTTAAAGAATACGCCGTGTCTAGCGTCACACACAATCGTGACTTTTGTATCAATGTTAAAGTCACACACTCCACGTGACTTTAAGTTTTTTTTGCTAAAATCACACAAAGTTTTCGTGACTTATAGTTATTTGAAAAAGTCACACAAAATTTACGTGATTCATATTTATTCGTAAGAGTCACTCTGATCAATCTTAAAAAAAGTTCGCGCGGTTCACGTCCAGATGCAAGTAATTCTATTTAAGGTTATGCACGTAGCTCTGTAACAAAAATGTATATGTGAATAGGAATTGACGCTTATTACTACAGAATGTTTACCGTCGATAAAAAGTCATACGAAACATATTGCACGACGGCATGTTGACCGTTGGTAAGGTCATCCAACGCCACAAACATAATAATTCCATATACTTATGTATTACATTATCAACGTGATGTGCTATACGTTTTTATCGTTCTCTGCTTTTTATTACATTACCTGATACATTATTTGCATCAGGACATAAACCGCGTTAACTTTTTTTAAGATTGATCAGAGTGACTCTTACGAATAATTTTGAGTCACGTAAATTTTGTGACTTTTGCAGATAACTATAAATCACGAGAACTTTGTGTGATTTTAGCAAAAAAAAATTAAAGTCACGTGGAGTGTGTAACTTTAATATTGATGCAAAAGTCACGATTGTGAGTGACGCTAAACACGGCGTAAAGAATAATGGGACACAAGATCCACGGTCGAATTTCAGCTGAGAGAAAGGGTGGAGAGTTCAGGGCGAGGAAGGGGGAGGGGAATTTCACGTAGCAGTAGAAAACATTTTTTAAATATATATTTTTATTATTCACTAAATAACTATTACAATAAGCTCATTCTTTTCTCAAAGAGTTTAACCCCTTATTTTTTTAATTTTCTATTCTTAACCATTATAATAGTATGATCGAAAGGAATAACGCATTTAATTTTTTTTTTCGGAACATCCAAATTACTAAGTTTAAAAAAAAAAAATTTTCTAATTGCATATTTTGAATTACCGTAACTAGATGGTTTCGAAAAAAAAACCAAAATTGACGTAACTATAAAATTAGTAGTATAGATCAGGAATTGCTCTACCAAATAAAATTCGGAAAAATAACACTATTCGACCAACTGATTATGGATTACCACGTGTATTCAGCGTTAAATAATAATGACTTTAAGAGTCATCGATATTTTAAAAGTGAGATTTTTTAATACAAAATAAATTAGGTATTCATAATTATTTATTTGTAAAATAACTTCGTAAAAAAAAGTGCTAAATGTTTTTTATTTGTATACAGTTCTAATTTAAGATCGAAAATTAACCAGGTAATTTATATTCCTTCTAAAGTCCAAACTAAAGTCACAACTTACTTCCGAACTTAAACTAAGTATTACTATGTAGTTGCAACATAACCTGTTCTAAACTCGAACTTAAGTTCGAGTTGAGTTCCATAAATTCAATAAACAATAAATTCGGCTTTCCCAATAACTGAATTATATTTAATCTTCCTCAGTATTTCTCTAAATTCTACAACCTATAAATTCGAAGCTAACAATAAACACTTTATATCTAATCTTTTCCACTATTTCTCCAAACACAAAAGTCAGAAACCCTTAGTCTTTAGCTAACATCTACGAAAACATAGTATACAACTCAGACAATGTTGCAGTGCCAAGTTTAATCGAATGGAAATAGACTTCGAGAGTTATTGCTAACGGACTTGTACTAAGGATCAATTACATCCAACTATATCGATCCTACATAGCTATTACCGCTATTATCCTCAACTCCATCAAAAGCTTTGGCCGAGAACATTTCCATCAGACTGTACATTCATTATTGTCCTGTAACATTCACAACTGAACACGAAGTGTACAACACTGCTGCTGCCTTTGGGTCGTAGGACAAGTGAACAACCGTACGTTATTCGCCCAGATGGGTAACACCAGCAGTATCGTTGGCAACTGCAAAGTCTAATGGGAATTACGGAAACGATGTTAGTTTCACAGAGTTGTAGATTCTCTTCAGTACCATCCTCTTCATCGTGAAGCGCACCAGTAGCAACCACTTCTGTGTGCACGTCTCGCAGTGCCACTGCGGCGTGGAAACTAAACAACTGCCTTCGGAAATATTTCCTCCTCGGTGGCAATGGCGGCGCTGCTGTCGCCAAAAGAGGGACTGCTGTTTGGGCCAATGGATAGAGAGCGACTCGCACGCTCTAGAAACTCACTTTCTGGCGTTGCCAATGTGTTTATAAACTACGGATGTGGAAGGAGGAAGATGGAGACAAACTTTCTGGATTAGCGCTCGTCTCCTCGTACATACTCGGCATGGGCAACGACTGACGTAAGCTCGCGGTATGTTCAGTTTGCATTTACGTTCTTCGCGAGTCATTCGTTATTCTCTATATGTACTTCACTTCAGGCGTCTATCTAAGAGGAAATATAGTGAAGTACTGATACGACCTTTTTTGACATTGATACTAACTGTGACAACTTTGCTTTGCTCGAGAGACGGCTTCAATTATGTTTGGTTGTCGTGAAGTATGTGAAACGTGAGATTTTTAAGGAGATACCGCAGGAGAATTCCTTTTATTTATTCTGGTGGGTAAATATAGACTATTTTGTGGTATATATTATTTATGGTTATTAGGCTACGTGTATGCTTTAAATTTGATAGGGACGTAGTATAAACATAAACGCTTCGGCGTACAGTCGAGATATTGACAAAAAATTATACGAAACAGTAAAAATTGTATATTACCGAATCTTCCGAAATCCAATATGGCGGCACACGATTTTTCAACAGATGTTTGCTGTAAGATATCCAAGTATTAAAAGAAAATTATAATCGTTATTGGAACTCGGTTCAAATCCGAAAGATAGACTTTTACAGTTTAGTAAAAAATTTAACATTTCTTATTATTTTTTTTTTTACTTTGACCCCCATAAAATCCGAATTACGAAAATATGGAATTTACCAGTGGCGATAACTTTTCTTCGGGCCAACCGATTTTCAATTTTTTTTGCCTTTCGAAAGAGCTCGTCGAAACGAAAAAAATGGCTTGAACACTATTACTATAAATATTTTTCTTGGTTTTTTGTCAAAATTCCAATTAGTAAATATTAGTATAACTATATAGGGGAATTTTTTTTAGTTTATTTATTAGTATAACTATTTAGGGGAATTTTTTTTGTTACGCCCACCAACCGATTAGTCTCGTTAGAATTTGTTCACGAAAAATTATTTCATTAAAATTGCCGTGTCCGTTACTGCTGCCGCAAATTAGATTAGGTTGCACTTTCGATCACTTGTTGCACGAATCACATCTGCAGTCGTGTTCTATCCAATTCAACTTTTTTTTATAATAAAATATCGATTAAATGTAGAAAAAAAACTTCATTTTTTTATTAGTAAATGGTAATAAATCATAATTTACAACCTGTCGTTTCGCCTGGGACATCGTAAAATATAAGGAAGTGACCGAAACTACGTCCGCAGGGTGACTGAAACTCCAACTGGCATGATCGAAACTGATACTCGCGAGGTGACCGAAACTGCGACATGAAGGTTGGAATGTGACCGAAACCCCGGCAGCCGAGCGTCGTTAGTAAAACGATTATTAAAATATTATAACCTAATAATTTAACGTAAACAATTATTTAACTATATTTAGAAGGATTTATTGCATAAATAAGAACAGTTCGTTTTCGAAATTTCGATATAATTTATTCAGAAGCAGCGGAAAACATGGGCTCAGGCTCTAAAGATGACCGAAACTGGGCCGTTTACCTTCCCGCGTAGAAAAAAAGAATCTTGTGAAGAATCTTTTAAAGAATCTTAAAAAAAGTCTTGAAAGAATCTTTACAGGAATCTTGAAAAGAATCACGCATAGGAGCCGGAGCAAGATTCTTTCCAGGATTCTTTTCAAGATTCTTTCCATCCGAAAGCGTTCTGAGAATCTTTTAAAGAATCTTCGAAAGAATCTTGAAAAGCGTCTTTAAGAGAATCGTGAAAAGATTCCGTCCATTAAATAGAAAAATCATTGAAAATTTTTTAATGAAATTCTTCAGAGGAATCGAGCAAAACCTGTTGTCACTTTCCCTTGCTGTCAAGACAGTAAATTTCGGTACGTCAACGAAGGGTAAACACCTCGTGTATAGTCGAACTCAGAACAGCTTTGCAGTCTTATATACGTTCAGGCTTCAAGTCACTTGCGAGAAACGCTTCGACCGCTCGCCATCTAGCGGAGTATTGAATATAAGTGTTTCGTACGATGCCACTAGATGGCGAGCGGTCGAAGCGTTTTTCGCAAGTGACTTGAAGCCTGAACGTATATAAGACTGCAAAGCTGTTCTGAGTTCGACTATACACGAGGGGTTTACTCTTCGTTGACGTACCGAAATTTACTGTCTCGACACCAAGGGAAAGTAACAACACGTTTTGCTCGATTCCTCTGAAGAATTTCATTAAAAGAATTTCAACGATTTTTCTATTTAATGGACGGAATCTTTTCACGATTCTCTTAAGGTAGCTATGTCAGTACGCCGGAGTCATAGATACTAGCAACTATCGTCATCGAAGAATAAAATTATTCATTCTTTCTGCATATTCCACAATTAAATTCTAAAATATAAAAGTTTCATTCAATCATATTACGAAATTATTTTCACGTGCGTAATTAATTTAATAATGTTATTAAAACTAATTTGACTTATGTCTTGACTCGTCCGCCATTGGCTCTGTAAGCACACGACACATCGTGGCAACACCGCAATATCGACCGACTGTTCGACCGGCATCGTACGTTACCGACATGAAACGAGGTTAGGTTTGCGAAGTTTGTTTGGCGAGTCTGCTCTGTCATGTCGAATTCTCCAAAAGAAAGACACGACGTTAGAGCGGATCGCGGAAAAAAAACGGCCAATTCATTACGCGTAAAAGAAAAGCGTGGTTCGACAACATTCAAGCAACAAAAAAGCCAGATACAGTGAAGAATCGACGCAAATCAAATTTGATCAACAAATGAAAAATTCAAGAGTATCGATAGGTTAAAAAGTTCGATTTCAGTTAATTACGTCGAATTTAGGATGCGAGCGATCATTTTCATCCATTTTCATTGCAGCACACTACGAGTATATACCGATCGATGGTAACTGTCGCGTATATAGCTGATGTGCAACGTTGCCAAACTTCGGCGCCATCTTGAACAGCTGGTAGAGATTGTTTTTGCACAACGCAATTTCTTGCAATTAACTTACAATAACTCGCTGAAATGTCCGGTAACTACTACTTTTTATGGTCGCATCGGTTACTTTAATATCTAACGAAAACGTAGAGCTGTTTAGATGTTTTATATTTCATTTCTGAGATGCTTTTTTCTCTGTTCAAGAGTCAATTTTTTATATTTCTCCATATAACGCCATGTATAAAACTATGTTTTAAAAAGTTATTTACTTAATTAGATATCCGGTAACGTATCTCGTAATTCCTCACAAATAAAAGATGAATACTCAGACTTCAAGATATAAAGAATTCGGATGTATCTAACGTGTTTCCCTTCGCGTTATAACTACCTTAAAGACGCTTCTCAAGATTCTTTCGAAGATTCTTTACAAGATTCTCAGAACGCTTTTGGATGGAAAGAATCTTGAAAAGAATCCTGGAAAGAATCTTGCTCCGGCTCCTATGCGTGATTCTTTTCAAGATTCCTGTAAAGATTCTTTCAAGACTTTTTTTAAGATTCTTTAAAAGTCTCTTCACAAGATTCTTTTTTTCTACGCGGGTTATTACTGTAAATATTGTTATTTCTCTTAATTCAAAAGCATGTCTGCAAATTATGTAAATATTGGTACAACTATTGAGGGATTTTTTTTTTGTGATATCCACTAACAATGTCAGTACAGATTGTGAGTAAAATAATAAAGTTTGAGTTATTAGATTTATGATAGAAGCGATGTTGACGACGATGTTCGGGGAACGAATAGCGACGAGTATCGAACGAACCGAGAGGTAGTTCGCATTGCTATTAATTTTGTAATTCGTTGCCGACGAAGCCGTAAAACATTGCGCTGTGGTAATTAAGAACTCTCGCCACCGGGTTCATAAAGATGGCTGTTCAGCCAGAGATATAAAATCAAACAATAACCTTATCCAGAAGAGAATTAGACAAAAAGTGGAAAAAGTACTGAGACGAGTCGGGCATCCTATTTGCCAATGTATTTATGCGCCATAATCCAGAATATCGCTAACCATCGTTGAAACTTCCTGGTAACAAAATGGTCCCACTCATGCTTTCGCTGTGATCACTGCCTTCGACGTCCATATAAGAGAGTACTTTTATAATTACTTTTTATATGCTGACCATTATTCCTCTACCAATGTCCTTTCTTCAATCACAATTATTATTTTACGCCCATCACAGCATTAATCTCCATTTTTGCAATGTTTGTGTTAAATAGTTTAATACATTAATTGAAAATTATTTCTCTTCACATTTTTATTCACTGACAATTTTATCTTTTGCCACTGGATAAAATGAAATATAAAACCCCACACACACACAACATATCAATAACTAGAACTAATTGTTAATCAATAAGTAACAAACATTTATAATATTATACACACACATCAAGTAATATAAATTTGCGCTTAACCTACAGCAAATATTAGTTATAAAATACTACAAAAATATGTATAAAACCGAGGCTGAAGGAATTAAGTCGATGGTCTATTGGCAATACAAAAGAATATATAACTCGGCTCTCAGTAAACCTGTAAGTAAATATATTGTCAATAAATGTACTTGAACTTGTACTGAAATACAATTTAAAAAAAAATGAAATGGAATAATAAAATGAGAAGAATTTGATAAGTAGAATTTTGCACATTGCTTCCTTATTAATTTTGGCTTCATTATAGAAGAAGCTTTGTGAAAAATGAAATTATTAAGAAAGCAATGTGCAAAGTTCTAATCTGCAATTTTTTTTGTTATCTCCATAGCTTTTGAAAAATTCAAAATCATGTAAAATCCAAATCGCTTTACCGATCATCACCAAATTTGGTTCTCAGCAGCGCTGAATGTTATTTTTCGTCTGTAGAAAATTTCAGTTGATTTTGTGAGATTTAACGTGAGTTAGAGCAAAATGTAAATTTTCCGAAAAATTTAAAACCCCACAAAAATCAAACTTATTTATAGATTCATCCCAAAATCAATCCTTTAACATAGCTTCATTTATAAAAAATTATTTATCTCTATAACTATAAATAATAATATATGTAATTATAATTAATATATAATATATTATTTATAACTAATAATTTGCGGGAGCTAATTTTTTTTCAAAATTATTACAAACAAATGTGTCTACCTGCTTCATATGTGTGCTAAATTTCAGGCCTATTGTTAAAGCAGTTCTTGAGCCATATATTCATTCATATATTTTTTTAAACCATTTTTTCCGGCATTTTGGACCATTTTGAGTGTCCTGACATAAAAATCAAGAAAAAAAAATTATGCACAGAAACAAATGATGAAGCAAAATGGGATAACATGGGATGAATTGAGAAAATGAAATAATATGAGATAAAATTAACAAAATGACATAACATGAAATAAAATGAAAAAAAAATGAGATAAAATGCGACGAAATGAGAAAATGGGATAAAACGAAAAGAAATGAGAAAATGAGATAAAATGCGACGAAATGAGAAAATGGGATAAAACGAAAAGAACTGAGAAAATGAGATAAAATGCGACGAAATGAGAAAATGGGATAAAATGCGACGAAATGAGAAAATGGGATAAAACGAAAAGAAATGAGAAAATGAGATAAAATGCGACGAAATGAGAAAATGGGATAAAACGAAAAGAACTGAGAAAATGAGATAAAATGCGACGAAATGAGAAAATGGGATAAAACGAAAAGAAATGAGAAAATGAGATAAAATGCGACGAAATGAGAAAATGGGATAAAATGCGACGAAATGAGAAAATGGGATAAAACGAAAAGAAATGAGAAAATGAGATAAAATGCGACGAAATGAGAAAATGGGATAAAACGAAAAGAAATGAGAAAATGCGACGAAATGTGAAAATCCTCTGTCAGTGGATCATTCTCGTTGTCCGTTAACGTTATCCATTGTCACTATATATTCGCATCGTATATGACTAGCGTAAAAGTTATTTCAAGACACACGTTACGCGTTAACGGTGGCAAAAAATATGGTCCTCAGCTCTTGTTTCCCTTCAACATAGTGCGTTTTTATTTTTTTTTATAACACACATTAAACTTTTTATTTTTCATTTTTAATGTAGCGCGAGTGTCTCAACCGCAAGACCACAAGTTCGCTCACTCGGCCGACCATAATCACCTGTGGCCTCCGTAATTTTTAATTACCCCAGCCCACGACATTTCGCTGGAGAGAGAAGCTTTCTCTTTCCCACGTTGGTTTTCTACTATATATCCTTTTTTTTTCATTTTTTCGTTTTCGTTATTGTTTTCTTTTCCGTGCGTCCTTCCGGGTAAACATTTTTTTTGCCCTATCGCCTAGTGTGTGCGGGTATACGTACTCGGGGCCCATTATTTTTTCTTTCGTTCTCTTCGTTCACAATTTCTGCCTCGTGCTCTTGAGCCCACCAGCCCCTACCTCTCGCTCAAGTCCAGCACCCCTATACTGCTCCACTCGAAGTTTATTCGCGAGCTGTGAAAGTAGAAAGAACAGCGAACGAAGCGCGGTCGACTGCTTTTATCGTCGCGGCCCGGCAGCTCTGACCGTTGTTGTACTCACTGGTCATCCCCTCACGTACCGTCAACCCCTTTACTTCTTATACTCTCACTCTTTCTCTCCTTTTCTCTCTCACTCTTTCTCTCCTTTTCTCTCTCTCACTTTCTCTCCTTTTTTCTCTCACTCTTTCTCTCCATTTCTCTCACTCTTTCTCTCCTTTTCTCTCTCTCACTCTTTCCCTCCTTTTCTCTCTCACTCTTTCTCTCCTTTTCTCTCTCTCTCACTCTTTCCGTCCTTTTCTCTCTCACTCTTTCTCTCCTTTACTCTCTCACACTTTCTCTCCTTTTCTCTCTCACACTTTCTCTCCTTTTCCCTCACACTTTCTCTCCTTTTCTCTCTCACTCTTTCTCTCCTTTTCTCTCACACTTTCTCTCCTTTTCTCTCTCACTCTTTCTCTCCTTTTCTCTCACACTCTTTCTCTCCTTTTCTCTCTCACTCTTTCTCTCCTTTTCTCTCTCATACTTTCTCTCCTTTTCTCTCTGACACTTTCTCTCCTTTTCTCTCTCACTCTTTCTCTCCTTTTCTCTCTCTCACAATTTCTCTCCTTTTCTCTCACTCTTTCTCTCCTTTTCTCTCTCACACTTTCTCTCCTTTTCTCTCTCACTCTTTCCCTCCTTTTCTCTCTCTTACTCTTTCTCACTTACTCTCATTTACTCTCATTGTCTGTCATTCTTTCTCATGTACTCTAATTTTTTTTTACCTTTTCTCTCATCTGTTCTCTCTGGTTTTCTCTCCTTCGTTTTTATGGTGGATACCTATGAGCCGCACGAGCTTTTGTCCCAAACAGCTGGACCAACCGAGTGGCCACTTGATAAAACCGGACGCACTCAGGCTTCCGGCTTTCGAATACGAGTGACGAACGAATCGAATAATCGAATAGCGTGTTCCCGACGTGTGTGTGATGTTGCTGTACTGTTTTTCGCATCCTGTCAATGCTATTGTTGGTGTTACTGTGATTAGATCTGTAGTTGATTTCCACTCACGCATCCAGCCACCCTTTTCAAACAAGTACAAACGAAAAAAATAAATAAATAAATAAATAAAAAAGTCAACTATATCCCAATACAATTGAATAACATGATATAGTGTAAACGACACCTTGCGTTTCGTTTAAACGCACTTGTTTTTATTTATTTTCGATATTTTTATATCATCGAACATTGTTTAAACGAGTGCAACAAGTTTTTTTCCGATAGGGTTGTGACAATTTGATTATTATTATTATTCAGTACTCGTTGTATTCGTAATGGCTTTAACTTGTCAATCGTGTTTGCTAATTGATATAATATTTAAAAGAATTTTACATGTGATCCATAGATTAATTTTTGACAATTTTCAAAAAAAATTTATCCTGTAGAAGGGTTTAAACTTCGTGATTACAAATATATATCCGTAAAAAAAGTTTATAAGACAGTGTCACAAGTTGGATTTTCTGACCGAAAGTAGGATCTGTGAATTCTGAAATCAGAATCTCCCAAAAGTGACTTTTTCAAAAGTCATCGTAAAAAGGCATGTCACCGGTACTTTCTGAGGTACAATACGCGACTTGAGAACGATAGTGAAGGTCAAAATTCGATATCATGAAGAAAAACAAATTTAGGTTCTTTAGGTTGGATTTTCCGACCGAAAGTCGGATCTGTGAATTCTGAAATCAGAACCGACCAAAAGTGACTTTTTCAAAAATCATCGTAAAGAGGAATATAACCAGTATTTTCTGAGGTACAATATGCGACTTGAGAATGATAGTGAAGGCCAAAATTCGATATCTTAAAGAAAAAATAAATTAGGTTGGATTTTACGACCGAAAGTCGGATCTGTGAATTCTGAAATCAGAACCGACCAAAAGTTACTTTTTCAAAAATCATCGTAAAAAGGCTTGTAATCGGCACTTTCTGAAGTACAATATGCGACTTGAGAATGATAGTGAAGGCCAAAATTCGATATCTTAAAGAAAAGAAAAATTAGCTTGGATTTTCCGACTGAAAGTTGGATCTGTGAATTCTGAAATCAGAACCGCCCAAAAGTGACTTTTTCAAAAATCATCGTAAAAAGGCTTGTAACCGGTACTTTCTGAGGTACAATATGCGACTTGAGAACGATAGTGAAGGCCAAAATTCGATATCTTGAAGAAAAAAAATCTAGGTTCTTTCGTTTGGATTTTCCGACCGAAAGTCGGATCTGTGAATTCTGAAATCAGAACCGACCAAAAGTGACTTTTTCAAAAATCATCGTAAAAAGGCTTGTAACCGGTACTTTCTGAGGTGCAATATGCGACATGAGAACGATAGTGAAGGCCAAAATTCGATATCTTGAAGAAAAAAAATCTAGGTTCTTTCGTTTGGATTTTCCGACCGAAAGTCGGATCTGTGAATTCTGAAATCAGAACCGACCAAAAGTGACTTTTTCAAAAATCATCGTAAAAAGGCTTGTAACCGGTACTTTCTGAGGTGCAATATGCAACTTGAGAACGATAGTGAAGGCCAAAATTCGATATCTTGAAGAAAAAAAATCTAGGTTCTTTCGTTTGGATTTTCCGACCGAAAGTCGGATCTGTGAATTCTGAAATCAGAACCGAACAAAAGTGACTTTTTCAAAAATCATCGTAAAAAGGCTTGTAACCGGTACTTTCTGAGGTACAATATGCGACTTGAGAACGATAGTGAAGGCCAAAATTCGATATCTTGAAGAAAAAAAAATCTAGGTTCTGTCGTTTGGATTTTCCGACCGAAAGTCGGATCTGTGAATTCTGAAATCAGAACCGACCAAAAGTGACTTTTTAAAAAATTATCGTAAAGAGGCATATAACCGGTACTTTCTGAGGTACAATATGCGACTTGAGAACTATAGTGGAGGCCAAAATTCGATATCTTGAAGAAGAAAAAATTTAGGTTCTTTAGGTTGGATTTTCCGACCAAAAGCCAGATCTGTGAATTCTCAAATCAGAACCGACCAAAAGTGACTTTTTCAAAAGTCATCGTAAAACGGCATGTAACCGGTACTTTCCGAGGTACAATATGCGACTTGAGAATGATAGTGAAGGTCAAAATTCGATATCTTGAAGAAAAAAAAATGTAGGTTCTTTAGGTTGGATTTTCCGACCGAAAGTCGGATCTGTGAATTCTGAAATCAGAACCGACCAAAAGTTACTTTTTCAAAAATCATCGTAACAAGGCTTGTAATCGGCACTTTCTGAAGTACAATATGCGACTTGAGAATGATAGTGAAGGCCAAAATTCGATATCTTAAAGAAAAGAAAAATTAGCTTGGATTTTCCGACTGAAAGTTGGATCTGTGAATTCTGAAATCAGAACCGCCCAAAAGTGACTTTTTCAAAAATCATCGTAAAAAGGCTTGTAACCGGTACTTTCTGAGGTACAATATGCGACTTGAGAACGATAGTGAAGGCCAAAATTCGATATCTTGAAGAAAAAAAAATCTAGGTTCTGTCGTTTGGATTTTCCGACCGAAAGTCGGATCTGTGAATTCTGAAATCAGAACCGACCAAAAGTGACTTTTTCAAAAATCATCGTAAAAAGGCTTGTAACCGGTACTTTCTGAGGTGCAATATGCAACTTGAGAACGATAGTGAAGGCCAAAATTCGATATCTTGAAGAAAAAAAATCTAGGTTCTTTCGTTTGGATTTTCCGACCGAAAGTCGGATCTGTGAATTCTGAAATCAGAACCGAACAAAAGTGACTTTTTCAAAAATCATCGTAAAAAGGCTTGTAACCGGTACTTTCTAAGGTACAATATGCGACTTGAGAACGATAGTGGAGGCCAAAATTCGATATCTTGAAGAAAAAAAAATGTAGGTTCTTTAGGTTGGATTTTCCGATCGAAAGTCGGATCTGTGAATTCCGAAATCAGAACCGACCAAAAGTGACTTTTTCAAAAATCATCGTAAAAAGGCATATACTTTCTGAGGTACAATATGCAACTGGAAAACGATAGTGAATTGAATTTTGATTTAACATAATAACCGAAAAATTATTAATAATTGCAATTAATTTTCAAAATCGTTTAACAATTTGTGCAGGAAACTTTTTTAAAATAAAGTTGATTCTCTCATCTTTTTCTTAAGAAATTAAAAAAATTAAGATCCTATCACCGTTAATACCAATTATTCAAAACAATACATTCTCGCCCTTATGCCAATCTCGATTCTACCTTTATGATCCCATTCTAAACACAAAAAAAAAAAAAAAACAAAAAAAAAATAAAAATAAAAAGAAATCACTCCATGAAAAGGCAACTTTGAATAACAGAAGCAGCTATGAGTAAGTCACTGTTCTTTGTATTTCCGGATGTTGATACAACCTCAGGAAACTCGCTCGACGCAAGCTCTCGGGAGATGTATTTATAAACATACATGTCTTCCATATTCCTGCAGCACTGGCAGTGTAAATACACGCATATCTCTATAATATGTATTCCCGTTTATTTAGTACAGGTGTGTGTACATAATAGTACGAAGCCGAGAGATCGCGGACGGGGAGTGTCGCGCAGTAAATCCCAGAGCATTAATATTAATGCGTCTTCGGCATGTACCTACATTTCTGGAGCTTCTGGTAGCGCGAACGACAAGCTCTCCCCACCGTTCGTGAGGCATCACCGACTGCGGCAAGGCGCACCGCAACTGGAAGTGGGATAGGAAGTGCCAAACGTACGAGAGTTCAACAGAGTTTACAACACGAAGTGCATATAGACCCAGGGGCGTGCAGCGCGAACGCGTCCGAAGGAATGTCTCCTGCTGTATCCTGGAGTCAGAAAGGAGGAGCCTTCTCACAACGTGAGGGTCTTCCCAGTCTCTCCTAGCATTATGCGTCCCTCCACGCTACTGATGGGACTTTGAGAGTGCAACCTACCCCAGCAGCTTTCTCATTCTTTATCATCCTCTATCATCTTGCATTTCCCATTCTTGCTGCAGGCTGAGCTCAAAGAAAAGCATCAAAAAGCAAAAGCAGAGGATTCTAAAAAAAAAATCTTAAGGAGGTTAGAGCGCTCCACACTAGTCAAACCAGTGGTAAATTTTTAAAAGCGCTTCTACAATTTCAGATGGTTTAATAATCTGTTCCAAGGTGTTAATCACATAGCAGCATTAGTTCTTGATATTCAAATACATTCACAGCTGTCATATGAACAGTAAAACGATCAATATTTTCAAATTTCCGAGATCATGTTTTTTCATCCAGTTTTGTAAAAGGGTAAACCGTAATATCAGTCCGATTATGACGAAACATAGCTCATTTTGATCAGTGGAAGATTCTTAATCGATTGACCGTCCGGATTTTCTATAGTATCAGGCGTTCAAAAGTTACAGCCATTTGTATACTTGATGTTAGGTTATGATAGGATAAACAAACGGTTGTATCTTTTGAACTACTAATACGATTTTAAAAAATAGACGGCCAATCGATAGAATATCTTTTCGTAAACAAAATGAGCTATTAGTCGTCATAATCGGACTGCTATTACGGTTTACCCTTTTAATAAACTGGATAAAAAAACATAACATCGGAAATTTGCAGATATTGATCGATTTACTGTTGATATCACAGCTGTGAATGTATTTGAATATCAAGAACTAATGCTGCTATGTGATTAACACCTTGGAGCAGATTATTAAACCACCTGAAATTGCAGAAACGCTTTTAAAAATTTAGCACTGATTTGACTAGTGTGGATTGACCAACCTCCTTAAAGGTTTTATTTTCATATACCGCCATGCTACAATGATAATTTATTCGACATTTATTGGTATTACTTCTATTACTTGAATAAAAATAATGGCAAAAAGTTATAAATTAATTAATAGAATGAAAGTTTTCAAAAATTGGAAGACAATTTCTTTTCTTTCTCTTTTTTACACACTACTGATGGGACTTGGAGAGTGCAACCTACCCCAGCAGCTTTCTCATTCTTTATCATCTTCTATCATCTTGCATTTTCCATTCTTGCTGCAGGCTGAGCTCAAAGAAAAGCATCAAAAAGCAAAAGCAGAGGATTCTAAAAAAAATCTTAAGGAGGTTAAAGCGCTCCACACTAGTCGAAACAGTGGTAAATTTTTAAAAGCGTTTCTACAAATTCAGATGGTTTAATAATCTGTTCCAAGGTGTTAATCACATAGCAGCATTAGTTCTTGATATTCAAATACATTCACAGCTGTCATATGAACAGTAAAACGATCAATATTTCCAAATTTCCGAGATCATTTTTTTTCATCCAGTTTTGTAAAAGGATAAACCGTAATATCAGTCCGATTATGACGAAACATAGCTCATTTTGATCAGTGGAAGATTCTTAATCGATTGACCGTCCGGATTTTCTATAGTATCAGGCGTTCAAAAGTTACAGCCATTTGTATACTTGATGTTAGGTTATGATAGGATAAACAAACGGTTGTATCTTTTGAACTACTAATACGATTTTAAAAAATAGACGGCCAATCGATAGAATATCTTTTCGTAAACAAAATGAGCTATTAGTCGTCATAATCGGACTGATATTACGGTTTACCCTTTTAAAAAACTGGATATAAAAACATAACATCGGAAATTTGCAGATATTGATCGATTTACTGTTGATATCACAGCTGTGAATGTATTTGAATATCAAGAACTAATGCTGCTATGTGATTAACACCTTGGAACAGATTATTAAACCATCTGAAATTGCAGAAACGCTTTTAAAAATTTAGCACTGATTTGACTAGTGTGGAGCGCTCCAACCTCCTTAAAGGTATTTTTTATATACCGCCATGCTACGATGATAATTTATTCGACATTTATTGGTATTACTTCTATTACTTGAATAAAAATAATGGCAAAAAGTTATTAATTAATTAATAGAATGAAAGTTTTCAAAAATTGGAAGACAAATTCTTTTCGTTCGCTTTTTTACACACTACTGATGAGACTTGGAGAGTGCAACCTACCCCAACAGCTTTCTCATTCTTTAACATCCTCTATCATCTTACATTTCCCATTCTTGCTGCAGGCTGAGCTCAAAGAAAAGCATCAAAAAGCAAAAGCAGAGGATTCTAAAAAAAAAATCTTAAAGGTTTTTTTTATATACCATCATGCTACAATGATAATTTATTCGACATTTATTGATATTACTTCTTTTACTTGAATAAAAATAATTATAAAAAATTATAGATTAATTACAAGAATACAAATTTTCATAATTTTGGTAGACACAATTTTGAGAGTATAACCGACCCCAGCTTTCTCATTTTTTTATCATCATCTATCATCTTGCATTTCCCGTTCTTGCTGCAGGCTGAGCTCAAAGAAAAGCATCAAAAATCAAAAGCAGAGGATTCTAAAAAAAAAATCTTAAAGGTTTTTTTTATATACCGTCATGCTACAATGATAATTTATTCGACATTTATTGATATTACTTCTATTACTTGAATAAAAATAATGGCAAAAAGTTATAAATTAATTAATAGAATGAAAATTTTCAAAAATTTGGAAGACAAATTCTTTTCTTTCTCTTTTTTACAGGTTTGTTGCATTATCCGTCCCTTCATGTTACTGATGGGATTTGGAGAGTGCAACGTATACCAGCAGCTTTCTCATTCTTTATCATCCTCTATCATCTTGCATTTCCCATTCTTGCTGCAGGTTAAGCTCAAAGAAAAGCATCAAAAAGTAAAAGCTATTAAAAAAAAAAAACAAAATCTCAAAGGCTTTTTATATACCGTAATGCTGATAATGATAATTTATTCGACATTTATCGATAATTTATTACTTGAATAAATATAATGACAAAAAGTTATAAATTAATTAATTGAATTAAAATTTTCAAAAATTTTGTAGACAGACTTTTTCCTGTGATTTATTCAGGATTCTGCAATTTATTTTTTTATATTGCGGAGTGTTCAGTTTTAACATTTTTTCGAAATAGAAATATCAAAATAGTTAGAAAATAATTTAAAAAAAAAACCAGAGAATTAATTTCATATAAAAATAAAAAAATTTCATATATGAAAATTTTTTTAAATCAGATTCGAAAATAATCTTTAACAAATTTTTCAATATTATCTTGTAATTATTATTTTTAATGTTTTTAGTATTAAATTACATTATTTTAAATATTTTTTCCATTTGTTATTTTTTTTTTTTTACATCAGTTAACAAATTAATTAAAAAACGCATTGATTACTTTTACTGCGATATTTTTTAGGCTAAGAAATTTGTATAATTGACCTGAGCTTTTTAAAAATAATTTTGCCATTGTTGAATTTTTTATTTTATATATATTTTATCGTCTTTTTGTTACTTTGTACTATGTTGCGCCATTCTTTGGGTTTTTCAGGTACGTCGATAAACTCTTTCCCACACACATTTCCAGCCTGTCGCACAACGTTTCGCAGCTCTATTTTTCCGGGGTGCACGCGAAACACGCGAGACTGTCTCGCGCCGTCGAAGGCCCCATATATTTTCCGAGAAAAAATTTAACGCGTCGCCCGAGTTTCTGGATGGAGTGCACGAGGTAGCGCAAGTTTTTCTTCGGCAGGAACGAAGCACCTAACTCCTGGAGACTGAGGGCTCGATTATTTCTCAGGAAAATATACGCCTTCACTAGACTCAAGACTTTTCTCACTGTATCGGTACGTATTTTCAATCCCATACTATATTATCACATTTTTTTGCATTATCTCTTAAATGTGTCATTGATTTTCTAGAAAAAAAGACCCCATTACTATTTTAACCTGTAGGTTAAATTGGGTGACGTAATATTATGTAAGCTTAAATTAGATGAGGTGAAATTAGGTAAAGTTAAGTTGGGTAAGGATGAGGAAAAAAAAGGTGTAAAAATATGTGTATAATTGTAACTAATTTTTTATTTTCATTTTTTTTTTCATGGGAATTTATATTAAACAAAGAACACACACTCACACACACTTGCATACATTCCAATAATTTTTCTAAACCACTTTTTATAACGTTTCCGACAATTAAGAGAGTTGTGTAAAAAAAATTAACTTCATATTTAAAAAAAAAGTTTTTTTAATCAAATTTCTAAAATAATAATAATTCAGACCGTTTTGAGTGTTATGACATTAAACTAGGGATGGGCATTTATTCAATGAAAATGTATTTGAGATATTTTCACGACTAAATGATTAAAGATTATTAAGCCTATTAAATATTAGAATTCATTGGAAAAGAACAATTAATCTTAATAATTCATAATAATTGCACAAATCGCAAAATTTTTAGTTTTATCTATGATTACTAATTAAATATTAAATTATCTTATGCAAAAAGTATTTAAAATTCTTGCATGAAAACGTCGACAAAAAAAATTTCATAAAAATGAAGATATCAATGTATTCTCTCATTTTGGTAATAGCAGTGATCCTCAGCTTGAAGGTGAGACAATCGCGACGTCTGAAGCATATTTCGAGGTTTCTGAGGGTGGCTCGTTACGCCAGTGCAAACTTATTAATATTAAATATTATTAAGCCTATTAAATATTAGAATTGATTGGAAAAGAATAATCTTAATAATTCATAATAATTGGACAAATCTCAAAAATTTTAGTTTTATCTAATAATTACTTATTAAATATTAAATTATCTTATGCAAAAAATATTTTAAATTCTTGCATGAAAATGACAAGGAAAAGAATAATTAATCTTAATAATTCATAATAATTGGACAAATCTCAAAATTTTTAGTTTTATCTAATAATTACTTATTGAGTATTAAATTATCTTATGCAAAAAGTATTTTAAATTCTCGCATGAAAATGACAAGGAGAAGAATAATTAATCTTAATAATTCATAATAATTGGACAAATCTCAAAATTTTTAGTTTTATCTAATAATTACTTATTAAGTATTAAATTATCTTATGCAAAAAGTATTTTAATTTCTTGCATGAAAATGACAAGGAAAAGAATAATTAATCTTAATAATTCATAATAATTGGACAAATCTCAAAATTTTTAGTTTTATCTAATAATTACTTATTAAATATTAAATTATCTTAAGCAAAAAGTATTTCAAATTCTTGCATGAATATGACGAAAAAAGAAAATTTCATAAAAATGAAGATATCAATGTATTCTCTCATTTTGGTAATAGCAGTGATCCTCAGGTTGAAGGTGAGGCAATTACGACGCCTGAAGGATATTCTGAGATTTCTGAGGGTGGCTCGTTACGTCAATGCAAACTTATTAATATTAAATATTATTAAGCCTATTAAATATTAGAATTCATTGGAAAAGAATAATCTTAATAATTCATAATAATTGGACAAATCTCAAAATTTTTAGTTTTATCTAATAATTACTTATTAAGTATTAAATTATCTTATGCAAAAAATATTTTAAATTCTTGCATGAAAATGACAAGGAAAAGAATAATTAATCTTAATAATTCATAATAATTGGACAAATCTCAAAATTTTTAGTTTTATCTAATAATTACTTATTGAGTATTAAATTATCTTATGCAAAAAGTATTTTAAATTCTCGCATGAAAATGACAAGGAGAAGAATAATTAATCTTAATAATTCATAATAATTGGACAAATCTCAAAATTTTTAGTTCTATCTAATAATTACTTATTAAATATTAAATTATCTTATGCAAAAAGTATTTAAAATTCTTGCATGAAAATTACAAGGAAAAGAATAATTAATCTTAATAATTCATAATAATTGGGCAAATCTCAAAATTTTTAGTTTTATCTAATAATTACTTATTAAGTATTAAATTATCTTAAGCAAAAAGTATTTCAAATTCTTGCATGAATATGACGAAAAAAGAAAATTTCATAGAAATGAAGATATCAATGTATTCTCTCATTTTGGTAATAGCAGTGATCCTCAGCTCGAAGATGAGGCAACCACGACGTTTGAAGGATATTCCGAGGTTTCTGAGGGTGGCTCGTTACGTCAGTGCAAACTATACCAACCCAAATTTCACACTCGACGATGCGCATCGTCGTAGCAGCAGCTTCTCGCACATCTCGAAGGAGCTACACATAGATGTTGAATTTGCCAACACAGAATGTTATCACAATTGGGATACGCGCTGAACTGTCGAGGTGGATGTAGGCGCTGCACCGCATAAGGAATGTTTGCTTTAGTTTAGATTTCAGTACGGCCTTGGAGGAAAGCTCCTCGTAACCCATCTTCCCATCTTCCCATCTTGCTTTTCCTCAAGCACGTCGGTTTCAACTCGCGAATTCGCCAATAATGCTGTAACCAAGACCGGGAGTTACTCTCGCTGAATACACTTTGCCCGATTAGCAAATTCAATCCAGAAGTAAGATAATTCCGGTTCTCAAGCTCATGATCTTCAGGTGTTCCGAAACTTGAAATTACTTATCTATGGCTTGTTGATCTTTGGAAATAAATAATTTACGCCCTCCTACAATAAATCACTGTTAGAAAATACCGGAAGTTTTAATGCATTAATTCGCAATCGAAGTTTAATATACAATTGTGGTATAAATTTCATATACTTTTCCAGTAAAATTAAAGCAAATTTTTTAAATTCAAGTACTTTTACTGTAAAATTGTATATTAATTTTAATATACTAATCTATGGCTTGTTGATCTTTGGAAATAAATAATTTACGCCCTCCTACAATAAATCACTGTTAGAAAATACCGGAAGTTTTAATGCATTAATTCGTAATCGAAATTTAATATACAATTGTGGTATAAAATTCATATACTTTTCCAGTAAAATTAAAGCAAATTATTAAAATTCAAGTACTTTTACTGTAAAATTGTATATTAAATTTAATATACTAATCTATGGCTTGTTGATCTTTGGAAATAAATAATTTACGCCCCCCTACAATAAATCACTGTTAGAAAAGACCGAAAGTTTTAATGCATTAATTCGCAATCGAAATTTAATATACAAATGTGGTATAAAATTCATATACTTTTCCAGTAAAATTAAAGCAAATTATTAAAATTCAAGTACTTTTACTGTAAAATTATATATTAAATTTAATATATTAGTTTATGCATAAAAACTTCCAGTAAAAGTACATTAAATTTCAAGTAGATTTTTTTTACAGTGATTCATTGAAGGATATGAATTTTAATAAAAATTTCAGAGAACAAAAGGAATAATTTTCACTGATATTTTTTAATCAGTGAATATAACAAATTTCTATAATTTTTTAGGGTTTTTTTTTCACAATTTTTCAGAAATAAAATTTTTTAAATTGAATTTTTATTTTCACTGATCTTTTTTAATCGGTGAATATAACAAATTTCTATAATTTTTTAGGGTTTTTCACAATTTTTCAGAAATAAAAATAAATTAAGCAAAAATCGCCATAGTGAATAAATCAAAGCACCAAAAAATTTTTTTATTTTTTTTCAAATCTTTTATTAAATAATTATATAGAATAATAATAATTATTTTATTTTATTCAAGCAACGATTATGACTAGAGCGACGTAGAATTTATCTGTATGTGATTTCGGATATAAAACAATTGAGTGAAATCGAACAGGTGTAAATATTGGCGAAGCTCAGTGTTCGCGTAAATTTTCCGTTTTATTCAGATTTTCCAATAATCGGCTTAATGTTCGTGTGATTCTATTTGAGTTTCATAAGCGCCGGACAAAAGAGGAGATCGGTGCCTAGTGGCGTCCACTATTTTTCTTTCCCACGTTACGAAGGTAATATCCGGAAATAAATTAATCTCCAAGGAACAAGAGATTTTTTTTATCGGAAAGAAAAATCGCACTCTGAATTTTATTCTTTTTTTCGCGTGAACGCGAGACTTCGGATTTTTATTCATATCGGCTTTTCATTTTTTTTTTTTCAGATATACTTCCATGTTATATATTTTAAAAAAAGAGAAGCCTCGACGATGCTGCCGCTCGATTTCCCGGATTTGCGCCTCTCATCGCCGGATGACTAACCGCAATTCCCCCCTTTTCACAGAGGAAGGCTGAGTGCTGATGTACTTTGCACTTCCGGTGAGTGAAAAAATCCTTTTCCTTTGATCACTAATTTCTCTCACGGTCAAGTGTGGCAGTCTATAATCTCAAATTTCATTAATTGTATAATACATTTTTTCACTCACATTGTGACAATCAGACAACTAAGTACTAAGTACAAATGTTATAAAAAAATGCTAAGGAATTGGAGGAAATTTTTTTTTTAAACGGAAAACAGGGAAAAAATTATTTGCTGCCAATTTTTTACCTGTTGCTCGAAGATATTTTTTGTGTGGCTAAAAAGTCTTTTGATTTAATTGTGATTTAGTTTAAATCATAAAAATCTGATAGACTTTATTTGGGAATTTCATTTAGAGGGACGAAGTCAGATGAGAAACTCATCTGAACTCAATTTTAGTATTTGACTCGTTCAATAAAAAATGTTTTGCTAGGTGACGAAAGTTTATGGTGGCATATGGACAATCATTATTTTAGTCACATTTTTTACTGCACACTTTTTTGAGAAAACCAGTTGGACAAATATTCGCCAATAATTCTCAGTCGGGGCAAAATTTTGAATTTTTTATTTCTTTTTTAATATCAAGGAATGATTTTTTCAACAAATTATGTAATCACTATTTAAAAAAAAACTTTTTGAAAATCCTGGATACAAAATCTATTTAGAAATTACGATTTATCTTCAGAAATATTTCGCAAAAAAAAATCCAAAAAATAGCATTAATGAAATTTGGATTAGGTTTTTTTCTTTTTTGGTTCTTGGTCTTTGGTTTCACGGAATTTGAATAAATCGGTCACTATCTAAGTCTCTGACATGCCATTCCAAATTTTAATTGTTAAAAAATAAGTTTCAGTTTCATAAAAACAGCTGTAATATTATTTAAAAATAAGAATTTCAGGATTGTCAGAATTTTTTTTTCATTCAAATTCCTAAAAGAATTTTCTGTATTTATTATTATTATTCAAAGTTAATATTCTCAGTACGATTATGATCTTTTGTACATTTTTCCCTGTCTATAATTCTAAAGAAAAAGAATTTGCCGATTCTCTGATTATATTTGTGGAGCGGCTGAATTGAAACGGCCCGAGACTTCACAATTTAGTCGCGCGATTTCAGACATTAGTGTTAATATTTATGTGTCAAAATATAGTGCCGGTGTTCAGTAGTGTGATTGATACAAGTGATACAAAGTGGTAATGCAATAAAATATAATAGTGAATAGCGAAAAGTAACCAGTGGATCTTGTCTGTCGTTATTCAGACTATCGAGAAGACTGTTCGAGTATAGGAATAATCAATTGTCAAGTTACGTGAATATTGAACATTATTTTAACCATGAAAAATACTCTACTTGAGCATAAAAAACATTTCCATGAGTGTAAAAATTTCTTTATATAATTTAAAGTAATTAAAAGGAAAATGTTACCTCATGAAAATGTTTTATTTTTGTGTTGAATTGTATTTTTTGCTTCCTCATAGAGAAAGCTTTGTTTTCATGAAAAAAAAAAATTTCGAGATTTTATGTCAGGACACTTAGAATTGTCCAAAACGTCCAGAAAAGTGATCTAGAAAAAATGTCCATATACATGTATATGTATATGTATATGTGTGTGTGTGTGTGTATGTATATAACTCCGAAAATTCGAACGCCGATAACTCAAGAACGGTTTTGTATATCGTGCTCAAATTTGGCACACTAGTGTAGCAGCAGACCCTCTCCAACTGTAGAAATTTTCGACAAAATCCGTGCGAAAATTTCGATTTTATGCCGATTTGAATTTTTTGAAAAAAGGACGTGGTCGCTCTAACTTTCATAAAATTTAGTCTATTTTGCTAAATAGTTGGTTATAAGAGTAGGTGCACTCAATGCTGTTTGGTATTGAATTTGGCTCGAATCGGTAAAGTAGTTCAGATTTTATGGAATTCTGAATTTTTCAAAAAATTGACATTATCGCTCTATTGTAACTTTTGCAAAACTTGAAATAGCGAGCTCAAATTTTGTATATAAATGAAACAATATTCAGCCATTATATATGTATAATTTAGTGACGAACGGTATGAAATTTGTGATTTTATGGAATGTTGAATTATTTTTAATAATATACGTTATCACATTTACTTTCGATAACGCTCTAATAATAACGAAATAACGGAATAGAAAAAGCGAATTCACAACATGTTTATTTATCTAATTTTAAAAAGGATGCAAAGTAGAACCTTGCACATTGCTTCCTCATTATTTTTCGCTTTTTACAAAGCTTCCTTTATGAGGAAGCCAAAATTGAATAACATACTTTTTTGCTTCCTCAGAGAGGAAGCTTTGTAAAAAGCGAAAAATAATGAGCAAGGAATGTGCAAGGTTTTTTGTATAGATGCAAGAAAATTAACCTCATGATTTTTAGGTATCTAAACCGAGGGATTTCCTCAATTCTACACGATATTTTTCTTCTTTACTGATGGTTTGGCTGTCAATGATTGCTATTCAGAGCGCCTTGACTAAACGAATTTTAACGCTGAGAAGTGGAAGTCCATGCTGGCACGAATCTCATAGGAAAGACTTCTCGGGTTTTCAGCACCACGTATTGCGTAGCCCAAGACGACGTCGAGATTCCAGGCACGTAACTATTACAGAGTCCGAAAGCTTGCTCTCGCTAATAGCTCACGTGAACTTCAGCTTTCCGTTGAAAAGTTCTCGCTTGCTCGGCTGTGGAAGTGATGCCGATCTTGTGAGTGTGCGAGGCTCTGTTGTTACCGCAATTTAGCGAGAGAAGCAAAGCTGGCCACCAGGTCGGCATTTGCACCGTCTACTCGTCTATCCGCTTTGAGTACAATACTGCAGTATAATTAACCTCGTGTTACTCGCACAATAGTTCATTTTAAGTAAAAAAAAAAAAAACACAAGCCTTCCGATTAGCTTATCTCAGAGAATGTGTAACCTGATTTTTTTGCATTCTTCTCTACTGTTCATATTCAAAATTAAAATTGAAGTATGTACTATAATAATAATTTAAATGGGTTTCCAACAAAATTGCAAACATTTTAGGTGTAATAAAAAATGAATCTTTCTAAAAACGAACCTTATAACTAATATAATAAAATTAGCTTTGATACTTTTTAAATAAGAAAAATTTATTTTTTACTGTAAAAAATAAATACACCCAAAAATTTGCCATTGTATCTATTTAATAATATAATATTGAATCAGCGTATTAAGGAAAATGCGTTTAAATGAACAAAATAATATTAGTAGAATTAGTAAAGCAGCTAATATAATCAAATTAGCTTTACTGATTTTGTATTTCGTATTTGATGGCTGGAAAAAATAGAAATTGTTTCCAATTGAAATAAATACAAGTTAATTGGAAAAATTGCAAGTTTTTTAGATGTGAGAGAAAATTAATAAAAATTATAAACGTATATCATAGTATGAACTAAAATAAGGGGCTGTGATTTGTTGACTTTAAATTTCAATGCTCAGAAAAAAACAAAAGATCTTTTCTAGTGAAAAACAAGAATTCATCGATAAATAAAATTCAAAAACGTTTTAAAAAGAATTACAATCATTTTTCATTTAAGAAAAAATTAATTTAAAGCAGAAACGATTATTGTAGCCACTGTATTAAAATTAGTAACGATCCTGAGCTTATCTTTTTATATTTTTACTTTGCCATTGCCAGTTGTATCAATTAAATGTATATTAATTAAACGAACGTTTCGGATTCGGTTCAATGTATACACAAGTTTATCCTTCCGGTTTCCTCGAAATTACTCGTGCCCGGTATATTCGATGGGAAAGCGAAATGAAGATTCGCTTTCTGCAGACTCTTTGAAGCGGCAAGCAAATATTATTTTCTCATTCGACGTCTTTCCTTCCGTTTCCTTCTTCTCTATCACATTTCCATCCGCTTCCATCTAATGTCCGGTCTAAGATGAATCGATTACTTCTTTTTCTTCATTCATCCAACTTTTTCTTACTTTCATTTTTTTGTTTCGTTTTTAATGAACATTTGTTTCTAGTTTTATGACTTTATCAACTGATCTTTATACCATCTTATTTTAAATCACTAACTGTATCTTATTAATTAATAAAATTATTATTATTATTAAAAACTTATTAAAGTTAATACTTGATAAGCAAGCATTGTTGGTCATAATTTTTTTAAAACACTATTTGATGGGTTCAAAAACTTGTTAGTGCTGTTAATAAATTAATTTTAATTTGAAAAAATCCATGAAATTATTATCAATAAAAAAAGTTTATTTATTTATTTATTTATTTATTTATTTATTTATTTATTTATTTATTTATTTATTTATTTATTTATTTATTTATTTATTTATTTATTTATTTATTTATTTATTTATTTATTTATTTATTTATTTATTTATTTATTTATTTATTTATTTATTTATTTATTTATTTATTTATTTATTTATTTATTTATTTATTTATTTATTTATTTATTTATTTATTTATTTATTTATTTATTTATTTATTTATTTATTTATTTATTTATTTATTTATTTATTTATTTATTTATTTATTTATTTATTTATTTATTTATTTATTTATTTATTTATTTATTTATTTATTTATTTATTTATTTATTTATTTATTTATTTATTTATTTATTTATTTATTTATTTATTTATTTATTTATTTATTTATTTATTTATTTATTTATTTATTTATTTATTTATTTATTTATTTATTTATTTATTTATTTATTTATTTATTTATTTATTTATTTATTTATTTATTTATTTATTTATTTATTTATTTATTTATTTATTTATTTATTTATTTATTTATTTATTTATTTATTTATTTATTTATTTATTTATTTATTTATTTATTTATTTATTTATTTATTTATTTATTTATTTATTTATTTATTTATTTATTTATTTATTTATTTATTTATTTATTTATTTATTTATTTATTTATTTATTTATTTATTTATTTATTTATTTATTTATTTATTTATTTATTTATTTATTTATTTATTTATTTATTTATTTATTTATTTATTTATTTATTTATTTATTTATTTATTTATTTATTTATTTATTTATTTATTTATTTATTTATTTATTTATTTATTTATTTATTTATTTATTTATTTATTTATTTATTTATTTATTTATTTATTTATTTATTTATTTATTTATTTATTTATTTATTTATTTATTTATTTATTTATTTATTTATTTATCGTTTTTCTCGATTTTATTTAAAAATCGATTAACATGCTACCTCACAGAAGTAACTCTATAAAAAGCGAAAAATAATGAGGAAGTAATGTGCAAAGTTCCACTTTGCATCCTGGTGTTTTTTTGTAATTTTTTTTTTCGCCGTGTACATGCAAAAGAGTTGGAAGATTCGCCTTTGCCCGTGGATTTTCTTTTTCACGTTGCAAAGCGGATTTTCGCCTGCAGGATACTTTCGACCGCGAAATACGTTTCGGATTTTCATGAGATGGTCTCGAGCTGGGTAGAGGAACCCAGTAGAGTTACGAGAAGCGATAGCCACGTTGGGCGATGGAAAAGACACGACGAGAGCGCATACACTCACTCTTCTTCTCCACCTCCACCATCGGGTCGTTTCCATTTTCCACAACTGCACGAATCTCCCTCACACCCCTGAGTCTCTAAACCCTCGGGGATTTTTCGTAACCCTCCAAAGCTGCGACACCTCTCACTCTCTTACTCGCATTCTGAATCCACCATCCGCCGACACCACACGTTGCAAATTGAATGTCAATGCCGACCAAGCGCTATCTTCTTCCTCGTCGTTAACATATATATGCATGTACATTTTCCATTCACGTATTTTCTCCTTCCTTTCAAATTCTATACGAAATAATAGTAATAATATAGACATAATAGACCAAGTAGGGATTTCATATCGTTACGACTCTATTAAGGTTTCTTGGCTGCATAAAGAAGGCAGAAACTCATAACCACCGACAGGATATTACGTCCAGCCAATGATTCTAGCGAAATATCCTGACTTTCCTGATATCTTTAATGTGTATTTATCTAAAATAGTATATTACGATATGAGTGCGGAAAAATGTTTTTCTGATGAATGTGAGTTTGCAGAAGATGAGTGTTGGAATCATACGAGGTAAAAAAAAAATTGCCACGAATATTGTACAAAATTTTACTTCACAAGATGTAAAAAGATCTTGGAAATGACACAAATTTATTTAACCATATTTGACATACAATTTTAGATACATACTTGCTACCAGAATTGGACAAAATTGTAATGGAAAATTACAAAATTCAAATTACTGGAAGTAATTGTAATTAATTTAAAATCCAATACAATTACAAAATGTAATTGTACTATTATATAATTGTAATACAATTATTATATCATATTCATAATTATTATAATCATATTATTATATAATTGTCATACAATTACAAAATGTAATTGTATTTAATTTGAAATCCAATACAATTACAAAATTTAATTGTATTTAATTTGAAATCTAACACAATTACAAAATGTAATTGTATTTGATTTGAAAACCAATACAATTACAGAAAGTAATTGTATTTAATTTGAAATCCGATACAATTACTGAAAGTAATTGGATTTCAAATTAAATACAATTATATACTTAATTTGAAATCCGATACAATTACTGAAAGTAATTGGATTTCAAATTAAATACAATTACTGAAAGTAATTGTATTTAATTTGAAATCCAATGCAATTACTGAAAGTAATGAAGAAAGAAATTTTTTTCAATACCAATTTAAAATTTCAGGAAAATTGATAAAAAATTATTTGCATACAAATATTTTTAAAGGGGTGTTCTGAAAAAATATTTATTTTCCAACTATTTTAATTAATAAAATGTCGAACAGCTGACAAAGATTTTTTTTTCAATGGGGAAGCTCTTTCGACGTTAAAGGGCTAATAACTTGGACAATAATAATAACAGTAATTCGTAAAATGTGGTTTTAATATCGTGCCGAGTCTGTTACGATTATTGTTCTTTTTTTCCCAGTAGTATTTTTAGACGTTTCCAATTTGCTGTTTTCATCCCTCTGTCATTAAAAGTAAGAGTTTGTACTGTATCAAAGTCTTTGTCCGAGATATTTTTTCATTTACTGCAGAGCCGAGAGACGGCTCAACCTAGAAACTTATTTTACCTTGATTTAAGGGAAACGACCATAGGACGATGTCGACATTTTTTTAGCTTGGACTTGTACTACAACAACCCCTGAGATTCGGATGGCTGACCCTGTCATGTAATAATGTATATATGACTGAACTCGACCGTGTCTTGTCTCATAATTCTCACCCTTCCGACGTGAGATAAGCTCAACGAATTGAGTATTATCTTCGACAAGATTTTGGAAGGTCGTTGAGTCGTGATTCCAACGAGTCTGACGGGTTGTCCGTGCAATATATTAAAGGGCAACACGAAGAGGGGCGTGTGACATACTGAGGGTCTTTATTGATCCTCTCCGTTTTTTCCTGGACATCTTTTTATTGGCTGTGTAAAATTAGCTCCGAAAAAAAAAATCCGCGGCAAAATATGCAGGAAAAAATATTCCAGTCCTTAAAAAATCTGTCTAAATCTTTTAAATGACAAAACTTAAATATTGCCCCAAAAAATTCGCATTTTTTAGGGCACAATATCAATGAAGAGCTAAAAGAATAAGGACAGAAAGTTTTTGCTTACTTATAAGTAAAAATTGTATCGATTTTTTTTATCTTTACGTTTTTTCTGTCCTTGTTCTTCAAGTTTGAGTTCTTTATTGGTTTTTGAAGTTTTTAAGAGTTTATTTTTGCTGATGTTTGTTGCTGATAGATAGTACATGATATTTCCAAGACCATTTTTTTTGTGCTGAAGATATTTGTATTTTAATATATTTTGGTACGGGAATTATTTTTCGAGATATGATGCAAGATAAAATGATCAGATTTTAAAGACGTTTTATATTGCAAGTATTTCAATACCACATACGCCACCTAGACAATCCACTACACAACCCTAGAAATACACTCCTCTACGAAAAAACTGGAATCACACCAATAAGAATTAGAACCCTACAACTTACTAAGAAATTCGCTAGCACCCAAATCGAAAATTTAAAACCATTATGTATTCAACCTGATCAGAACATTACACGTAAATTCAAACACCCTACTCATACCACATATCAAAAACTACAAATATTCAGCAATGAAGGCAACTAAGGAAAAAAAACTAAGATGATAACGTAAATGTCCCCATTCCCGTCCATGCTCCCTCTGCCGACCACTTCGACGGAAATTATTATTTACACGAGTGCTGCGCAAAAATAACAACAATTGAGCATAGTACAATATTCCGAGGACCCTATGTGTGAGAGTATTGCAACGGAAAGAGTAAATACAATAACACAATCCAAGTTTTGTTCGTATTTCCAAACGCTTGTCGCGAACCCATCGTATTCTTAACAGTGAGGTTAAGTTGCGTCGACCGCTTCAATAGTCCGTACTGCATCCGGAATTTGTAAAAATCGAATAATTTTTAGTGCAAACGATAGATTATGAGTTCAATTACTGATCCAGCAAAAAAAAAGTTACAAATAATTTATTTTTCATTTTTTTTACGGTGGTCGAAGTTAGGCACAACGAAATGCCTGGCTGCCCCCATTACTGTAAACGTTATTTAGGCAGTCAAAAAAATTTCTTTATTAAAAGGTTTACTTTCTCAGTGATAAAAAAGATTGATATAATTCAATTCTTACAGGATCGCTGCGAAGGACTTTTTTCCCTCATTGATCAAAGTTTTGAAATATCTCAATTTTTACAGCATCGCAAAAAAAAAGTGTATGTGGAGACGGAAATGTAACATAAGTTCCGAAAAACGAAGTTTTTTATAATCATGCAATAAAAATATTAATAGTACATGTTTATTTATTTTTTATTTATTTTATTACTCTTCGGAATCTCCGTTTCGCTAGTGGTCGAAAATGGGGTCATCGCTGGTCGGGATTGGGCACAGCTGTGTCGGCAGAGGGGACACTAACAAGCATGAATTAATCAGCCTCTATCTGGCAAAATAATTGGCGGAATCGATTGAATAAACCATTTTTAGAAAGAGAATTAACTGAATTTTACAGTGGTGCAAAAAAAAATCTCCAAATTTACATTCGTCGCAACGAAAAAGCCATACAGTTGTCTGGTTGGCCTTATAGGGTACGGGAATGGGGACATTTACCTTAAATTATTAATTTCTTTATCAATTGTAAAGTGGAAAGTCGAAACTACTTATAAAAATCAGGGGCTGAAGGACCACGATCGATGGCCTATTGTCAATACCACTATCGATACCAATGAGCTATAAAATTATAATTTGCATATATGAGGCATTCTCTGTCAGTTCAGCCACTTTTTTTTTCGACCCTCAGATCTATCCCATAATTGGACACATTTTAGTACCACTTGAAAGCACTCTTTGTGAATTTTTTCAGATTTTTGAAACAATCCATTTGGGAAATGTATTTTTTTTTATTATTCATATAACTTTGATGGAGTAAGTCTAACAAAAAAAATACATGTATAAAAAAAATGTTGTTTTTCACTCAACTTTGTAATACAATAGGTCTCATATTTTTATTCGTGTTGCAAAAGCGATATTCGGCAAAAAAAAATGTTCAACAATTTTTTTCATTCATTCGGACACCTTCGATATTACTCTCAATTTTTTATAAGCTGTAGGGACATGTTTAGAACCTACAAAAAAATTGGTGTAGTGGACATCGACTACTTGAAGGATTCAAAAAAGAAAGAAAATTAATAAAAATTTATTTAATTGTTTTTTTATTTTTATATACTTTTTTATCTCACTTATTTTTTGTTATTTCTTCAAATAATCGATCCACTGAGCTACTTGACGTGTAACGACGACACGGCCTTCAGGGTTTACATACAGTTATTCGTGCCTATAGCCATTTATTGGATCGAAACATTTGGAAAATATTTTTTTCCTCCTCGAAATAGTCGATGCCCACTATGCCAATTTTTTGGTATGCTTTTGACATATCCCTGTAACTTGTATAAAATTGGCAGTGATATTGAAGGTGTCCGAATGAGTAAAAAAAATTGTGTAACATTTATTTTTGCTGTAAATAGCTTTTGCAACACGAATAAAAATATGAGACATATTGCAATGCAAAGTTAATTGAAAAACAACATTTTTTTGTATGTGTGATTTTTTTGCCAGATTTACTCCATCGAAGTTATATGAATAACAAACAAAATATACATTTCCTAAATGGACGGATTAAAAAATCTGAAAAAATTCACAAAGAGTGCTTTTAAGTAGTACTAAAATGTGTCCAATTATGGGATAGATCTGAGAGGGTCGAAAAAAAAAGTGACTGAACTGACAGAGAATGCCTCATATGTAAAACTGTAACCTGTCATGTATTGTCAATAAATATACTACTACTACTATTTCAATACTAGGCGCTGTTATGAAAAAAAAATCTTTTCAAAGAACAACAAATCAAATTTAATTTTTTTTTCATTCGATTAGAAAATATTAATTGTAGAATTTTAAAAAAAATCTTGTGCAGATTGGTAATTTTTTAAAAATGTATTTAATAAATTTAAAGTTTAATGTGTGATTGGTTGCCATTTTGTTGGTTACTATATAGCTAGGAAATATTCCCACGGGTAATATCGACTTGGGGCATCTCTGATTACACTGATCTTGAGGTAACGTCGCTTCACCGAGCCATAACCCGATTCAGCGAGGAGTCGCGTGCGCCGAATACGATTTCGTGTAGGTATACATACACATTGCATTATATTCGCAAGCAAGAGTACGAGTTCGACTCTGTTTACAAAGCCAAATCACGTTTATTACAGCCCAATTTTCTCCGGTTCTCTAATCACTCGTATATCGTTTCGTTATTGCTAAGGAAATCTCGTTTCCTCAATGAAGACTATCAATGTACTTTAATCGAAAACTTTATCGTAAAGCAGTTTTCCAAATTGTCATTTTTGTTGCTATTTAGATGTACAGCTAAATTTTTTAAGTTTGTTAATTTTATTTTTGACCTCTTCATAGAGGAAGCTTTGCGAAAGATGAAAATTATTGACGAATCAATGTGCAAAGTTCTACTTTGCATCCCTATTTTAAATACAAATTTAAAAATCTCAAATTTATTGAAATTTGAGTCATGAAGAAGCAAAATTTGATAACAAAATGTAAAAAAAAAAAAACGAAAAGTCAATACATAGTTGTAATCATGTATGATGCCAAAAATAAATTATAGTTATAAAATTGAAAAATTACATCACCTTAAATAAGAAAAAAATTCAAAATCACGTAAAATCCGAACCGTTTTACCGATCATCACCAAATTTGATACGTCGCAGGGCTGAATGTTATTTTTCCTGTGTAGAAAATTTTATTCGATTTGTCTAAATTTTACTTGAATTAGAGCAAAACGAAATTTTTTCGAAAAATTCAAAATTTCATAAAAACCGAACCGCTTTACCGATTTGGCCCAAATTCAATATCAAAGGCCGCATCACTTTGTTCAATTTAAATGCAAAGTTTCAGCCCGATAGCTAAAAATTCGTTCGAGCCACAGCGTTTATGTGCTTTTTTCAAAATGTCAAAATTCTTATAAAAATGGAATGCGTTAAGCGACTTTTATAAAATTAATAAGGTAAAAGTCCCCATTCCCGTACCCTATAAGGCCAACCAGACAACTGTATGGCTTTTTTCGTTGCGACGAATTTAAATTTGGAGATTTTTTTTGCACCATTGTAAAATTCAGTTAATTCTCTTTCTAAAAATGGTTTATTCAATCGATTCCGCCAATTATTTCGCCAGATAGAGGCTGATTAATTCATACTTATTAGTGTCCCCTCTGCCGACACAGCTGTGCCCAATCCCGACCAGCGATGACCCCATTTTCGACCACTAGGGAAACGGAGATTCCGAAGAGTAATAAAAAAAAAAAAAAAAAAATAAACATGATCCGGGATTGTACTATTAATATTTTTATTGCATAATTATAAAAAACTTCGTTTTTCGGAACTTATGTTACATTTCCGTCTCCACATACACTTTTTTTTGCGATGCTGTAAAAATTGAGATATTTCAAAATTTTGATCAGTGCGGGAAAAAAGTCCAAGTCCTTTGCAGCGATCCTGTAAGAATTGAATTATATCAATCTTTTTTATCACCGAGAAAGTAAACCTTGCAATAAAGACATTTTTTTGACTGCCTAAATAACGTTTACGGTAATGGGGGCAGCCAGGCATTTCGTTGTGCCTAACTTCGACCACCGTAAAAAAAATGAAAAATAAATTATTTATAACTTTTTTTTTGCTGGATCAGTAATTGAACTCATAATCTATCGTTTGCACTAAAAATTATTCGATTTTTACAAATTCCGGATGCAGTACGGACTATTGAAGCGGTCAACGCAACTTAACCTCACTGTTAAGAACACGCTCGGTTCGCGACAAGCGTTTGGAAATACGAACAAAACTTGGATTGTATTATTGTACTTACTCTTTACGTTGCAATACTCTCACACATAGGGTCCTCTGAATATTGTACTATGCTCAATTGTTGTTATTTTTGCGCAGCACTCGCGTAAATAATTATTTCCGTCGAAGTGGTCGGCAGAGGGAGCATGGACGGGAATGGGGACATTTACCTTACCAATTGAAGATTAGCCAATACTGAACACGTTGTTCAAATTTGAGCTGATTCGATCAAATAGTTTACAAGTTACAGTTATATGAATTATATGAATAGATCCAAACAATTTTTTCAAACAACTTTTCTCGATGTTTCAGACCATTCTAAATGTTTTGATATGAAAATCGCGAAAATTTTTTTTTTCAAGGCAACAAAGTTTCCTCTATGAGGAAGAAAAATTACATTTTGATGCTTTTCAAACCGTCTCAACTCCCTTAATATGTCAGTTGAAATTCTTGTCAGTAGTAACTATCCTGCGCTATTGAAGCCCGTGCGAATAGCATGAAATTTGAAATATATGGTAATAGGTACCAGATAATGCATTCTATCTTCGTACGTTTCGTACCACTATGCTATTCTCGTGTGCGCATTTCACTTTGCTAGCCGCGGTTGGCGATGCTGGCTGTGAGGACGATCAAACGTCTGGCAGTATATAATCGAGAAGGTTCCGGTCTCGGAACGAACAACGCACAAAGGGCTGTGATAGACACCTCCGTTCGAGAACCTCCTTCATTTCTATCCCGCCACAATATTCACCTATAGTAACTGACAAAGGTACAAAGCTGGCAAAAATAGCAAATAATAAAAACGCCAAAGTATTTTTCACATCATCACAAAACTTACTGACGTTTAGAAATTTAAAAAAACAACATGATAATAGTGATAATAATAAAGTGAAATCTTATTCATTGCTTTCTTATTATTATTCACTATTCATTATTATTCATAAAGAAAGATTTGAAAAAAGTGAAAAATAATGAGAAGACAATGTCCAAGTATTTACCTTGTATCGTTGTTTTTAATTAATTGAAAAAATAATTTTTAGCGAAATTTTAGTCCTCGTGATATAGTTTTTAATATTTGAACTCCTGCGAAATTGCACATCTTGTGGCGATTTTTATTAAATTGTGTATTTAGTATCATTGAATATTATTTTACTTACACAGAAAATTTCAGCTCGCTATCTCAAGTTTTGGGTTAATTAATACAATAATGTGAAGTTTTCGAAAAATTAAAAACTCAATAAAATCAGAACCACTTTGCCAATTCCATACCAAACAACCTTAAGTACACCTATAGTCATAAAGAAATTCTGTTCAAGAAATTTGGAGCAATCACGTCTGTTTTTTCAGAAAATTCATGAAGTCATGGAATTGAAATTTCTCCATACTTTTTTAAAAAAATTACAATAATCAAAAAATATCTGCTGCTTCATTTGTGTACCAAATTACAATTCGATCGCTAGAACGATTCTTAAGTTATAAGCAATTAAATTTTCAAAACCAGAATACACACATAAACACGGCCAATTTTTCTGGTTCACTTTTTTTCGATATTTTGGACTATTCCAAATAACCAGAAGTACACTGAAAAAAAAATGTCATTGATTCAATAAATCCATCGTTTTCGGGCTGCCAAAAACAATCGTTATCAACTTAATTTGAATTCTAATTCCTCCAATTCTATAGGGGATCGAAACAATAATTCTAAAATAAGCAAAATAATATTTTATTATTTCAATGTTAAAAGTGATTGAACGAATAAGAACTACAGTTAATTTAAAAAATACTTCTTTTTGGCAGCACTTAATAGAATTTTTTTTCAGTGCAAAGATTACCATAAATAAATTTTTTATTAAAGCAAAGATTTCTCTATCAAAAAGCAATATGTGATAATAATGATTATTGTCATTATAATAATAAAAAATAATAATAATACTAGATTGGAAACAGCAAACTGACATTCCTCTACAACCGCGTAGCATTGAGATATCGAGTGGAAGCGAGACTCATATACAACCGATAAATTGCTTGTTCATTCTGAATAATCGACCATCGTCATTTGTTGGATAATATGAGCTACCAACAACGAATTGCGAGGCGGCCTGTAACGCAGCGTTAATTATTATCGATGAATTCGTAGCGGGATTTATACCTGGTTATATTTTGTTGTTGTTGTTTGGTTGTCGGGGAAAAAAAACATCTGGCCCTCCACGAAACACTGGTAAATTGTCTGCTCCGACAATTGTGTAGTGGGTACCGAGGGATCTCGTTAAAACTCTAAAATCGATATTTTAAATTATTTTTTGATTGCTTCGTAAAAGTTTGATTACAGAAATAGAGAGCAACTCCTGTTAAAACTCTATTCATACCATTTTCCATACCTCATTGTGCATTAAATCAAACTTGTACGCAAAATTAATTGACAATTAAATGTTGGCATTTAACGAAATGAATGACGTCATTATCACGAAACCGTAGATTGCAGGTAGTTGAACAATAATTGACTGAAGTCAAAAGAATCGTAGAATAATTTTTGCATTTATTGACATCTGACATATTTTCTTTTCTATCCTTAAGAAAGAAAAAAAAAATTTAAGTTGCACTTTCCCTTTACTACTTCAATAAATATGGGGTATGCCAATTCCGAACCGTGTCGATAAGATAGAATCCTACTTTACCGATCATTTCGCCTCAACAATTCAACCTAATAACTGTTTGACAGTTCAACCTATTGATGTTTTTGACAGTTCAAAATAATGACTTTTCTGACAGATCAACCTAATACATTTTTTTGACAGTTCCAAACTGAGGACTTTTGAAAATTCAACCAAGACATTTTTTGACGGTTCAACATAGACATTTTTTGACATATCAAAATAATTACGTTTCTGACAGATCAACCTAATGAATTTGTTGACAGTCCAAACTAATGACTTTTGAAAGTGCAACCAATACGATTTTTGACAGTTTGACCTAGACATTTTTTTGACATTTAAACTTAGACATTTTTTGACGGTTCAAAATAGACATTTTTTGACATATAAATAAAATAACTTTTCTGACAGATCAACCTAATGAATTTGTTGACAGTCCAAACAAATGACTTTTGAAAATGCAACCAATACGATTTTTGACAGTTCGACCTAGACATTTTTTTGACATTTCAACATAGACATTTTTTGACATATAAAAAAAAAAAACTTTTCTGACAGATCAACCTAATGAATTTGTTGACAGTCGAAACTAATGACTTTTGAAAGTGCAACCAATACGATTTTTGACAGTTCGACCTAGACATTTTTTGACATTTCAACTTAGACATTTTTTGACGGCTCAACATAGACATTTTTTGACATATAAAAAAAACTATTCTGTCAGATTAACCTAATGAATTTGTTGACAGTCCAAACAAATGACTTTTGAAAGTGCAACCAATACGATTTTTGACAGTTCGACCTAGATATTTTTTGACATTTCAACTTAGACATTTTTTGACATATCAAATTAATAACGTTTCTGACAGATCAACGTAATGAATTTTTTAGCAGTCCAAACTAATGACTTTTGAAAGTGCAACCAATACGATTTTTGACAGTTTGACCTAGACCTTTTTTGACATATAAAAAAAATAACTTTTCGGGCAGATCAACCTAATGAATTGGTTGACAGTCCAAACAAATGACTTTAAAAGTGCAACCAATACGATTTTTGACAGTTTGACCTAGACATTTTTTGACATTTCAACTTAGACATTTTTTGACGGTTCAACATAGACATTTTTTGACATATAAAAATAATAACTTTTCTGACAAATCAATCTAATGAATTTGTTGACAGTCCAAACAAATGACTTTTGAAAGTGCAACCAATACGATTTTTGACAGTTCGACCTAGACATTTTTTGACATTTCAACTTAGACATTTTTTGACGGTTCAACATAGACATTTTTTGATATATAAAAATAATAACTTTTCTGACAGATCAACCTAATGAATTTGTTGACAGTCGAAACTAATGACTTTTGAAAGTGCAACCAATACGATTTTTAACAGTTCGACCTAGACATTTTTTGACATTTCAACTCAGACATTTTATGACAGTTCAATATAGATATTTTTTGACAGTTCAACCTGGACGTTTTTTGACATTTCAACTTAGTCATTTTTTGACCGTTCAACATAGACATTTTTTGACATATAAAAATAATAACTTTTCTGACAAATCAACCTAATGAATTTGTTGACAGTCCAAACAAATGACTTTTGAAAGATCAACCAATACGATTTTTGACAGTTCGACCTAGACACTTTTTGACATTTCAACTCAGACATTTTATGACAGTTCAATATACATATTTTTTGACAGTTCAACCTGGACGTTTTTCTGTTTACAATTGAACCAAAACAATTTCCTCTATGATGAATCAAAAATAGATCATTGTAATTCCTAATAAAGTATTTTGTATCCTATTAATTATAATATTTTTATTAAAGACAAAATCATTTTCTATCATCAACACGATTTTACTATGTCAATAATTATCAAAACCGTTGTAGCTCCGAGACAAATTTCGAATATAGTTATAATGTACCGCACTTTGGTGTACAATATGAACAGACTTTACGGTGTACTTAGTTAACTACAGTTACTACACAATACGAAGGTCAAAGTCTCCCCTTTTACTCCTCTAGGGATTCCAGGAAGCCAAACAAGCAGTCGGCCAATTAAGAGGGAGCAACGGGGATGGACGTACAAAGTTAGTGAGTTCCTCATGATAATACTACTCCATAAACTTGGACTTTATAATAGCAACTCCTCCACTGCCTCCAAGATTCTCTATCACTCCTAATATTCACTGAATATAGATACTCTGCTCATATACTTGCTCTACACATGTTAACCTTCTTAAAGAAAAAAAAAAGAAAAATAACATACACGCTCTTGCACCTTCGTTCGCTAATAATTACGACCAAGATCGTGGCGCAAGACTTGCAATTTTTTTTCCTCTTAATATTAAAGAGGTGCACTTAGCGCCGTTATGAGAAAAGATTTTCCTTCCCAGGAGTTAACAACTAAAGTGCATGTAAGTGTACTACGTTATTGTATATGAAGCATTCTCTGTCAACTGCACCACTTTTTTTTTTTGGCACTCTCACATCTGCCCGATAATTGACCACATTTTTCATATAAAGATTATTAAAAAAAATAAAGTTCCGATCTTTTTTCTATTCTTTTGAATTTCTTTTTTTTTACATTGTTGGTTTATTTTGTTTGCTTTGTTTTTACCACTGAACCGAATTTGATATGTCAGACATTGTTGGATTAATAGGAATCAATTTGATTTGCATATTGCAATGAAATTGAAATGTAAAAATGTGACCTACAATTTTGATTTCTCATAAAGGAAACTTTTTGATAATATGTATGTACAAATTTTGAAATATTCACAAAATTGACATCATTGCAGTAACTATATCAAAACATGAACTACCGAGCCCAAATTTTGTATGTAAATGGAATAATATTCAGTAATACTAGATACATCATTATTGTATAGAAATTTTTATTTTTAGATATTTTTTTCTTGACGACTAAAATTTTGCTAAAATTAAAAAAAAAATTAGACCTCAGTACTTGGCGAGTTCATGTGTTACCATAAATATTAAATAATGAAACAATTGACTACATTTCACAAATTCGCCAAGTACTAAGGACTCATTTTTTTTTTGCAATAAAATTACTATATGTTTTTCAATTTTATTTGTTTCTATTTTTTATTTATTACATGTACTTGACATGACATGCTGCGGATGTTTTCAGTTTATTTCAAAACTTTTTGCACATATAGAGACAGTTCACCGCTAAAGTTTTTTTTATCCACTGTTCTTTTTGGGGCATAATGCCACTCGCGTAAATATAGTTGTCTCAATTTTTTCAAAATTGGGTGAAAAAATTTTTTGAAAAAGGGTTTTTTTGGGGGATATTAATTTCCTCAACATTTTAGACAGTAATGTTTACATTTTATTACAACTTTCGTAAAAACGATTTGTCTCAGTTTTTTACGTTCCTTACATAAGGAAAATGCGAAAAATACGTCAAATTATTGATGAAAAAAAATCGATAATTTTCATCAGATCAGAATTATTTTAGATCAGGATATTAATTTCCTCAACATTTTAGACAGTAATGTTTACATTTTATTACAACTTTCGTAAAAACGATTTGTCTCAGTTTTTTACGTTCCTTAGATAAGGAAAATTGGAAAAATATGTCAAAATGTTGATGAAAAAAAAATCGATAATTTTCATCAGATCAGAATTATTTTAACCATCCGTTCAGAACTTTTTTTCGAAACTTTGTTGAGCAAATTACTTTTCCATAAATTCGTAATCACATTATTTTACCGAAAAAAATGTAGTCGAATGAATTTTATTTCAAAAAATTTATAATCAAATTTATTCTTAAAAAAAAACGTCGGAATATCATAAAGAAATCAATTAGAACGAAATAACCATTTTAAGATTTGGTGCCAATTTTGCCCCCAATACTTATATTTAGCCGAGACACCTGTTGTTCCTCCCTGCCTGTTTTATTGACATCACCAATTATTTTCCGAAATTTTCAAGTAAAAAATGTCAGGAAATTGAAAAAAGTCATTTTCGAAAACATTGTAATGATGTCCGTTTTACCCCCGATTGTCATTTTCAGTCGTGATGCCCGTTTTGACCCCTGCCTGTTTTATTGATATCACCAACTATTTACCGAAATTTTCAAGTAAGAAATGCTAGGAAATTGAAAAAAGTCGTTTTCGAAAAAGTCCAAAAGATGCCCGTTTTGCCCCCATCTGCCCTAATCAAATGTGACAGAATTTTCGGTTCCCTTAAGGGGACCAATTTACCTAAAAAAAGTCATAAGAAAAAAAATTCTGTACATGATACCCGTCTTTTAAAAAATCTTACATTTAAACATCATTAGGAATTATTATTGTTATTAGTTTATAATATTATTATTAGTTTATAATTGATTAGAATTATAATGCTTACATAACAAGCATTATAATTCTGCAATTTTGTTAAGACATTCAGTGCACAAGAATGGTGTGAGGTCAAAAGTAAAATTTTTCACTTGTAGCTTTCAAACCAAACCGGTGAACAAATTTTAGTGTTCGATGTCTTATTTTATCTGTCGAAGAGTGCATTCTGGATTGAATATAGCGATTTCGGATGCAGTGAAAATTAAATTTACTGTAACCAATTGTTTAGTGAGTTTTTAATAGAGAGATTTATTTATACATTTAAAATCATAGCTTTGTCATAAAGAGCTGAAATAAAAATTGCTATATTCAATCCAGAAAGCACTCTTTGACAGATAAAATAAGACATCGAACACTAAAATTTGTTCACCAATTTGGTCTGAAAGTTACAAGTGAAAAATTTTACTTTTTACCTCACACCATTTTGGTGCACTCTACGTCTTTATAAAATTGCAGAATTATAATGCTCATTATGTATTTAATGAGGTTTTAATGTAAGATTTTTTAAAAGAAATTTATTATTTACACAATTTTTTTTCGTATGACTTTTTTTAGGTGACTGAGTCCCCTTAAAGTGATATTAAATTGTAATAAATTTTGGGGCAGAAATATAAAAAAATAAAAAAAAAACGTGATACAATTGATAGAAAATGCCCCATATAGTCTAGATCATGTAATACAACGAAGAGATTCAACGTGGTGTGCTATCGCGTGTACGGCCATCCACGTAAATACATCACGAGCCAACATTTTCCCTAGGTCGAGGTAGTAGAAGCGGTTTACATGGATATCGGACGGTTAGTGAGAGAGAGAATTGAGGTGCGTGCGTACCGTTAGCCTGGCGACTAGGCTGGCCGTCATATCCTCGAGATAGCGGTTATCGGACTAGTGAATTAAACGCGTGCACCAGCGGCGCACCCTTCGCGTGTGTATCAACGAGAAACGAGCGGCAAGCTTGCACAGCTCACAGTCTCGTCCACCGCCACCCTAAATACTTGACCTATGGCCAGTGAGCAGCGTAGCAACTTTCTCGGCTCTTGATTATCGTTTACGATTTTATCAGTTGTACCCCTACGACTCCTGTCTTCTCATTATTCGCTTCATTTATATACTTATTTTTTTAAATCATATACGCTAATGACTCGGATTGTGGAATTACATTTTGCTTTATTTTTATTGCCGAGAGTTTAACATCATAATTGCCTTTTAACATCACCATTAACATTAATAAGTCATTGAAAATTATTGTCATTAAATGGCTTTTTTATATTTATAATTTTTATTAATACATTTTTTTATATTTAATATTTAATAATCAATAAGTAATAAGATATTGGAATTACATTGTTTTATTTTTTCTACCGAGAAATTAACATTAATAAGTAATTAAAAATTATTGTCATTAAATGGCTTTTTTTATATTTATAATTTTTATTAATACATTTTTTATATTTAATATTTAATAATTAATAACTAATAAGATATTGGAATTACATTGTTCTATTTTTTCTACCGAGAAATTAACATTAATAAGTAATTAAAAATTATTGTCATTAAATGGCTTTTTTATATTTATAATTTTTATTAATACATTTTTTTATATTTAATATTTAATAATTAATAAGTACTAAGATATTGAAATTACATTGTTTTATTTTTTCTACCGAGAAATTAACATTAATAAGTAATTAAAAATTATTGTCATTAAATGGCTATTTTTTATATTTATAATTTTTATTAACACATTTTTTTATATTTAATATTTAATAATTAATAACTAATAAGATATTGGAATTACATTGTTTTATTTTTTCTACCGAGAAATTAACATTAATAAGTAATTAAAAATTATTGTCATTAAATGGCTTTTTCATATTTATAATTTTTATTAATACATTTTTTAATATTTAGTATTTAATAATTAATAAGTAATAAGATATTGGAATTACATTGTTTTATTTTTTCTACCGAGAAATTAACATTAATAAGTAATTAAAAATTATTGTTATTAAATGGCTATTTTTTATATTTATAATTTTTATTAATACATTTTTTTATATTTAATATTTAATAATTAATAAGTACTAAGATATTGAAATTACATTGTTTTATTTTTTCTACCGAGAAATTAACATTAATAAGTAATTAAAAATTATTGTCATTAAATGGCTTTTTTTATATTTATAATTTTCATTAATACATATTTAATATTTAATAATTAATAACTAATAAGATATTGGAAATCCATTGTTTTATTTTTTCTACCGAGAAATTAACATTAATAAGTAATTAAAAATTATTGTCATTAAATGGCTATTTTGTATATTTATAATTTTTATTAATACATTTTTTAATATTAAATATTTAATAATTAATAAGTAATAAGATATTGAAATTACATTGTATTATTTTTTCTACCGAGAAATTAACATCACCATTGATAAATAATAAAAAATAATTGCTCTTGAATATTATATACTTATTAATAAATTATTTGTATGGTTATAACTTTTATTAATACATTTTTTAAATATTTAATATTTAATAATTAAAAAGTAATAAGATCTTGGAATAACATTGTTTCATTTTCTCGGCCGAAAATTTAACATCGTAATTTCTGTTTAACGTCACCATTAATAAGTGATAAAAAATTATTGCCTTTAAATGACAATTATTCGTTAATTATTTTGTGCAGCAGTAATGACACTTTTTTTGCACGGAAATATTTTTATTCGACATGATAAATTATGTGATTAATTCGATAAATGTAGATGTGAGTATGTAGCTTTGTAGATTTTCAGTGTCTGACTAATTTTAGGTGTTACTACTTGTTGCAATCGTCATTTTCCCCTCATCCATCACGCCAATGGCTTGGCTTGTGGAATTTCGAACATTGTTTTATTTTTACTGCTGAGTGTTTAACGTCGTAATTGCCGTTTAATTTCGTGTTAAATGGCAATTATTTTTTTATTACCTCGTATAGCAATATTTTTCCTACATGGAAACATTTTTATAGGGTATTAAAATATTATACGGACTATTCGGTAAATGTAGATGTGAGTATGGTCACTTTATTAATTTTCAGTCATAATCGTGTAATTTAGGTGAGATTTTTAAAAATAATATTTTCAAAAAAATCCCCGCTGTAAAATGGTCCTCAAATACTATATTGTGTGATTTAAAATGAAACTAGCTAAAAGTAATTATTTTTTTAAATAAATTAATAACAATTTCTATACTTTATTCAGAAAAAAATAATACATTTTTTAAATAATCTGTTGACTAAGTGCAAATAATATCATGATTGTTATTTCGTATAAAATGTCATTTCATTTTTTAAATTTTTTTTTCTAAAAAAATGAAAAGATAAAAAAAAATATTATTTTTAATTTTTACAATAGTGAGAACATAGAGTTAAATTATTATTATTTTTTATTAATACGGGATACATTGAGTTAACTGTATAAATGGATATGATTACTTGCTGGAGCTGGAATGAGAATGTGACTCACTCTATTTCTACTGTCTGACCATTTCAAGGCATATCTACTTGCAATGATCGTCTGGTTTTTTCGTTCAACAAACTTCGATTATTACCAATGTGCTATTAACTTCAATTGTACAACCCTAGAACTGCCTGGATGAAAATGTAATTTTTTAATTCAACGTACATAAAATTATTCAATTTTTTTTCAGTTTAGTTTAGTTCAATATAATCATACCAAAAAATTAAAAATAATTTAAGAAAAAAAAAATTGCTCTACAAATTCGACAGAAATATTATTTTCTCTGATTTTTCCGAACAGAAATGTTTTTTATTGAGAATTATCCAACAAATGTAAAATACCAGTTAAAAAAAAGGTTAAGGATGTTTTTACAAAAACCGGTCATTCAATGATCCTGAAACGACTTATATGTAATATAGAGGGTAAACCACGTCAAGGCGGCCACACGAATTTTTCATTTCAATAAAAAGTTTTCAAATTTCTTAAGGATGTTGGCCTGGCTGAAAACGAAAATTGCAAATTTTTTCAGATTTTTTTATTGCATATTTCAGCCGTTACAAATAACTGAAAATAATAATCGTTAATTTTTTAACGCCAAAACTGCGGCTCACGCAAAAAAATCATGTTAACAAAAAATTTAAGGTATCTAACGTTCTTTTCATCAAATTTTTTTGCAAATTTTCCTACTCCGTTTTATGCTATTTTTCAATTAAATAATATTTCAATATTTTTTTTCTCCGAAAGTGCGTTCTCGATTCAGATGAGATTTTCACATTTTGTTTCTTAATATGTTAAGAATCTGAAAAAAAATTGGCGAGATGAGCGGCGACTTCGTTCCACAGTTACAGCTCTTCGAATGATCGAACATAACGGTAATCTAATGTGTAATTGCTCTCTGCGTTCAACAGGGTTGAGACTGTCTAAAAATTAACGATTATTATTTTCAGTTTTTTGTAACGGCTAAAATATGCGATAAAAAAATCGGAAAAAATTTGTAATTTTTGTTTTCAGCCAGACCAACATCCTCAACAAATTTGAAAACTTTTTATTGAAATGAAAAATTCGTGTGGCCGACTTGACGTGTTTTGCCCCATAGATCCTTTCTACTGAAATACAAAAGTCTGCGAATTTTCAATCAAACCAGAAATATTAAATTTCGAAATCGACATTGGCTAAAAAAAAAATCATGTATTTTGGTAAAAAATAAAAATCCATCTGCGCAATATTTTCCAAACCCTATTAGTTCATTATATCTCACTTTATTCTCGACTTTTACTCACCTTATTCATTATATCTCACCTTACCAATATTTAAAACAGTCAAACATTATTTCAGAATACCATTGAATGGTTCAAACCGATTGAATAACACATTTAAAAAAATTAATTAACAAAAAAAAGGAAAAATCCCCCCCCCCCCCCCCCCGAAGGAATGTATTGGATATTCTTGCAATTTAATATAGACACAATTATTGAGAGAATTCGTGCTCCAGTAATTTTCACAATGTTATCCGTGGAGCTCTCGATACTCGATACTCTCGAGGTTTCGTCTGCATCGGGTTCAGACATTACCAGAGTTTGTTATCGCGTGGTTTGAGGGCGATCCGATATCACGCCTCAACCGTGGAGACTCGTAGGAGAGATATCGGAATCGAAGGAGCGGCGAGGCAGGTGATCGTTGGGGGTAAACGAAGCGAGAGAGGAGAGAAAGAGAGAGAGAGACAGAGAAAGCGAACCGCGCATCTACCGAATTCGAATCACGTCCCGTGGCTATCGTTAGCGCCAGTCGCTCGTCTCGAGAGCCTCGCTGCTTCGATTTCTCGATACGAGCTGTGTTCACGCTGCTGCAACTGCAGCTGCAGTAGCAGCGACCTCTCTCTCTTTCTCTCTCTCTCTCTCTCTCTCTCTCTCTCTCTCTCTCTCTCTCTCTCTCTCTCTCTCTCTCTCTCTCTCTCTCTCTCTCTCTCTCTCTCTCTCTCTTCTCTGTTGGCTACCAGCAGAGTTATCGTGTACGTTATACGAAGCTGCAGGTATAGATACGTGCAGATAGCAGCATCCAGAGCAAGCGTTCCCGGATGCTTCGGCTGCTTCCCCCATCGCATCCTGTGGATAATGAAACTTCACCCTTCTCCTCACCGTCGCCTTATTCGCTCCGTGAATTTTCGGCTGTACATGCGACCGTGGCAATGTGCCACCCTCACAATGACCACCCACGATAGAACGGAAGTTTCGGATCTCTCCGAGCTGCTGGCTCGATAGATACGTTCATTCATTCTTCACTGTCACCGCAATCATTATATTTTATATGATTTTTAATATTTAAACGGTTAATGGAATATTTCTTTTCTTTTTTTTTAGAGTTAGAAATAAATATCTTTTGTTTATACAGTTCATGAGTGACGAGGTTTTATCGAAAACGTTGTCATCGTTTTATTCGTGCTGTGATTGGTGTCTGAAGACACTGAATTGAAATTGAAAAAATTTTGATTGTGTGAAATGTAAAAAATGATTTTTCGTACATAATATTTTTATATTTTTTTCGCAAGTAATAAGTAAATTTTCGTTGACATTGAATTGACATTTCGTAAATTTTTGAAATTTTTGAAATGGCTAAATTGATGGAGGATGAAAAGTAGAATTTTGCATATTGCTTTCTTATTATTTTGCGCTTTTTGCTAAGCTTTCTATGTGATGAAATACGTGAATTCATTTTGACTTCCTCGAGGAGAAAGCGAAAGTCAGTAAGGAAGCTATATGCAAGGTTCTACTTTTCATCCTTTTTTGTTTAAAATCATGGTAGAAAGGCATGTAAACGGTACTTTCTGAGGTACAATATACGACTTGAGAATGATAGTGAAGGCCAAAATTCGATATCTTGAAAGAAAAAAAATGTAGGTTCTTTAGGTTGGATTTTTCGACCAAAAGTCGGATCTGCGAATTCTGAAATCAGAACCGACCAAAAGTGACTTTTTCAAAAATCATCGTAAAACGGCATGTAACCGGTACTTTCTGAGGTACAATATGCGACTTGAGAATGATAGTGAAGGACAAAATTCGATATTTTGAAGAAAAAAAAATTTAGGTTCTTTAGGTTGGATTTTCCGACCAAAAGTCGGATCTGTGAATTTTGAAACCAGAGCGGACCAAAAATGACTTTTTTAAAAATCATCGTAAAAAGGCATGTAACCGGTACTTTCCGAGGTACAATATGCGACTTGAAAACGATCGTGAAGGCAAAAATTCGATATTTTGAAGAAGAAAAAATTTAGGTTCTTTAGGTTGGATTTTCCGACCAAAATCCGGATCTGTCAATTTTGAAATCAGAACCGACCAAAAGTGACATTTTCAAAAATCATCGTAAAAAGGCATGTAACCGGTACTTTCTGAGGTACAATATGCGACTTGAGAATGATAGTGAAGGCCAAAATTCGATATTTTGAAGAAAAAAAAATTTAGGTTCTTTAGGTTGGATTTTCCGACCAAAAGTCGGATCTGTGAATTCTGAAATCAGAACCGATCAAAAGTGGTTTTTTAAAAAATCATCGTAAAAAGGCATGTAACCGGTACTTTCTGAGGTACAATATGCGACTTGAGAATGATAGTGAAGGCCAAAATTCGATATCTTGAAGGGAAAAAAAATTAGGTTCTTTAGGTTGGATTTTTCGACCAAAAGTCGGATCTGTGAATTCTGAAATCAGAACCGACCAAAAGTGACGTTTTCAAAAATCATCGTAAAAAGGCATGTAAACGGTATTTTCTGAGGTACAATATGCGACTTGAGAATGATAGTGAAGGCCAAAATTCGATATTTTGAAGAAAAAAAAATTTAGGTTCTTTAGGTTGGATTTTCCGACCAAAAGCCGGATCTGCGAATTTTGAAATCAGAACCGACCAAAAGTGACAGTTTAAAAAATTATCGTAAAAAGGCATGTAACCGATACTTTCTGAGGTACAATATGCGACTTGAGAACGATAGTGAAGGCTAAAATTCGATATCTTGAAGAAGAAAAAATGTTGGTTCTTTAGGTTGGATTTTTCGACCAAAAGTCGGATCTGTGAATTCTGAAATCAGAACCGACCAAAAGTGACTTTTTCAAAAATCATCGTAAAAAAGCATGTAACCGGTACTTTCTGAGGTACAATATGCGACTTGAAAACGATAGTAAAGGCCAAAATTCGATATCTTGAAGAAGAAAAAATTTAGGTTCTTTAGGTTGGATTTTGCGACCCAAAATCGGATCTGTGAATTCTGAAATCAGAACCGACCAAAAGTGACTTTTTCAAAAATCATCGTAAAAAGGCATGTAACCGGTACTTTCTGAGGTACAATATGCGACTTGAGAACGATAGTGAAGGGCAAAATTCAATATCTTGAAGAAAAAAAAATATCGGTTCTTTAGGTTGGATTTTCCGACCCAAAATCGGATCTGCGAATTTTGAAATCAGAACCGACCAAAAGTAACTTTTTTAAAAATCATCGTAAAAAGGCATGTGACCGGTACTTTCTGAGGTACAATATGCGACTTGAGAACGATAGTGAAGGCCAGAATTCGATATCTTGAAGAAACAAAAAATTTAGGTTCTTTAGGTTGGATTTTCCGACCAAGAGTCGGATCTGTGAATTCTGAAATCAGAACCGACCAAAAGTGACTTTTTTAAAAATCATCGTAAACAGGCGTGTAACGGGTACTTTTTGAGGTACAATATGCGACTTGAGAATGATAGTGAAGGCCAAAAATCGATATTTTGAAGAAAAAAAAATTTAGGTTCTTTAGGTTGGATTTTCCGATCAAAGGTCGGATCTGTGAATTCTGAAATTAGAACCGACCAAAAGTGACTTTTTCAAAAATCATTGTAAAAAGGCATGTAACCGGTACTTTCTGAGGTATAATATGCGACTTGAGAATGATAGTGAAGGCCAAAATTCGATATCTTGAAGAAGAAAAAATGTTGGTTCTTTAGGTTGGATTTTTCGACCAAAAGTCGGATCTGTGAATTCTGAAATCAGAACCGACCAAAAGTGACTTTTTCAAAAATCATCGTAAAAAAGCATGTAACCGGTACTTTCTGAGGTACAATATGCGACTTGAGAATGATAGTGAAGGCCAAAATTCGATATCTTGAAGAAGAAAAAATTTAGGTTCTTTAGGTTGGATTTTCCGACCAAAGGTCGGATCTGTGAATTCTGAAATCAGAACCGACCAAAAGTGACTTTTTCAAAAATCATCGTAAAAAGGCATGTAACCGGTACTTTCTGAGGTACAATATGCGACTTGAGAATGATATTGACGGCCAAAATCGGATAGCGAAAACATAGCTTCCTCTATGAGGAATCAAAAATATTCTCTCATGTAGTAAATATGTTACGTCCGTCGATAAAAGTTTAGAAAAATTGAGCATGTTAAATGTAATACACAAAACTTACATATTAAATATTTAATAAATGTTTTTCCAAAAGGTTATTAATTTTCACACAGAAAATGCTATGGTGTGATGTCAAAGCTCACAATTTCTCTGTCTAATTAATTTATTATCCAGAAGTCCGCTGGCCTTTGATAGACGAAGTTACTCACTATCGTTTCAATTTATTGTCATTCTTTTTCCACGAAAATGCTAAGCTTAATAAATCATATGTAAGCCCTAGGTAGAATAAAATTCGTCGTACAAATGGAAGCCGAATTATCCGAATTATGGGGAGTGCATGATTTTTTTATCTCTGTCGAAATTCGAGAGGTATATGTCCTGCGTTCATCCGACGTATGTACCTACACTAGACTGTGATGGTTTGACTATGTTGGACAGATATTCAGAACGACGAAACCATCCACCGTAGAGAAGAGGATTAGCTACCGGTTCTTTCTCCTTTCACTTTGACATCGCGTTCAAGCGTTTTTTTTCTTCATTCTTCTCTTTTTTTTCGACAGTGCACAAATTTGTAAAAACTTCAGTGAAAAGAATCGAGTAATTGACTTCAGTGAAAATTCGAGCGTAGCTGCAATGAGGACTTTGCTAGTTTGACGTAGTGCGAATTTAAACGCTATTACGAAATTATTAAGTGAAAAGAAGAATGCAACTCTTCAGTCTTTGCGATCCTGTTTAGCTGGTTCTAACCAAAATCCTCGTTAAGCTTTATGTGATTAATTTTTCTTCCTCATAGTGAAAGCTTTGGACTCATAAATTTTGTATTGCTTCCTCATAGAGGAAGCTTTGTTTTCGTGAAAATTTTTTTTTTCGAGATTTTCATGTCAGTACACTCAGAATAGTCCAAAACGTCGAGAAAAGTGATTTAGAAAAAATGTCTGTATGTGTGTGTGTGTGTGTGTTACACGCTCAAAAAATGTAAGCCTTTATAACTCGGGAACGCCTCGAGATACAGAGCTGAAATTTACACCATATATAGAGGGGTCAATCCTCATCGTTCATACCAATTTTTGTAAAAATCCCCATGATCATTAAATTTTTACGCGGTTTTGAATTTTTTCAAAAATGTCTGTTAACGCGATAACTCTTTTAATTTTCGAGATATTAAGCTCAAAATTGGTATGTACATGAGCTTTCATACACCGGTGATCCCTATTAAATTTGGTTAAGATCGGTTGAAACGTTAAAATTTTATGAGATTTTGATTTTTTGAATTTTTTGATTTTTTTTCTGCGATGCGAATTTTGGTATCAAATATCGAGCTGGGAGTCAAATGAGTGCCAAATTCATGATGAACAGAAAAATACGTCAGATATGGCCCAAAAATGTTGAACGATAACATATTTTCATAGCGATGTTGTACAGTCTATATTGCGAAAAGTAGCGATTTATGTCGTATAAACTAGCCATATCCTTGCTTCCCAATGAAATTTCGGAAACCACCGATTGCTATCGTGTTCTAAAAAAAAAAAACAGAGAAGATAGAGTATTCGAGGGAGTTTCTGGACCGTTTGTCCTTATTATATTTTCACAAAGCGAGAGTGTTCGCTTATTTATATTTATTTAAAACAAGGATGCAAAGCAGAACCTTGCACATTGCTTCCTCATTATATTTCGCTTTTTACAAAGCTTCCTCTATGAGGAAGCCAAAATCAATTCCCATACTTCCTCTTAGAGATTGCTTTGTAAAAAGCGAAATATAATGAGGAAGCAATGTGCAAGGTTCTGCTTTGCATCCTTATTTTTTGTTGTTGAGATTTTCATTCCGAAATAGAATCAGAATGGTCTAAATAATTTTTTTTTAGTTACGATAACCATGAAATGGTCGTCGCAACTATAAAAATATAATTAAAACCATTTATTAGTTACCGTAATTACAAAAATTATTTTCATGATTTAAAAATGAATAGCTGTCACTCTACAGTTACCAGGACTTTTGCAATTTATCTGAGTGTGACGATGGATCTTAAATATTGCATATAAGTAGAGCAGCAGCCAGACTTTTATTATTGTATTTTTAAACCAAAAGTATACACAAATTTAGATTCTACGCCTGCTTTCCTTTTTTTAGGGATGCTGTCGCTTTTCCAAAATTTTAGTTATTTTGTTATACTGTTGAACCTTCATTCCTAGCTTAAATCGGTTTTGGCCTTTTATGACAAAAATTTTCTGTGATCAATGTAAAATATTTTCTCACAGAGATAATTTTGTAATAAGTGAAAAATAATGAGAAAACAATGTGCAAGTTTCGCTTTTGTACTCTTATTTTAACAATGATAACTATAAAATTTATTAACAAGAAATATTAAAATATTTGAAACGAATTTTTTTTGGACAAAACATTTTATAAAATTTTTCTGCGAATATTATTAAAATAGGGAGACAAGAGACAAAGTAATAAAAAATTTGAGTACGCTCGCTTCAACAAACGCTAACCGAATGTGACGTGGCATATTACAGTACGAAAGATATTAATGCGAGGCGCTAAAACTGCAAGGCTCAGCCGCGATGATAGAAACGTCTGCCGGCTCTGTATAAGTGCCGTACACTGAGTATTCTCGGCAAACGGTTTCGCGCAATTACGACAAAGCCACTCGCTAATTTCAGTGGCTGATAATCCATTATACGCTACGGTGGTTGTGGAACTGGAGGCGCACTATAGTAACGGGTAGTCCCGCTGTCGCTGGTATTCCTGCCCTGCGCCACTAATCCCCGAGTCCTGGGGCTGCTCGTGACGTGTCACGGACTAACTACTGTCCCCGAACCAGAAACTAGCTATCCCGTACGGTTTATAAGCTCTTGCTATAGCTATGAGAAAGAGACTACGAAGGTTATAGGAGTGGCAGTATCAAATACACTAACGGATCTTCGCGTATTTCGTTGGTATTTCTCTACTTATACTAGAAACTGTTAACTGAAAGTTGACTAATAATTTTTCATTTTTTTTCGGCATATTTAACATCGCATCAACTACCAGGGTTGAACCTACAAATTTTTACAGTAATGGATCAGAACCACTTTGATGATACTCGGTAAGAGTGAGATTTTGCACACAATCGCTAAAAGCATGAAATTTAGCACCATATTGCTGAAAGCTTGAAATTTTACAACAGATTGATGAAAGCTTGGTATTTTGCACCAGATCGCCAAAAGTATGAAATTTAGCACCAGATCGCTTAAAGCTTGACATTTTGCACCAGATCGCTAAAAGCTTTAAATTTTTCAACAGATCGCTAAAAGCTTGAAATTTTACACCATGTTGCCGAAAGCTTGAAATCTTGCATCAGATTGCTAGAAGCTTGAAATTTTGCATCAGATTGCTAGAAGCTTGAAATTTTGCATCAGTTCGCCAAAAGTTTGAAATTTTCCACCAGATCGCTTAAAGCTTGAAATTTTGCACCAGATGGCTAAAAGCTTGAAATTTTGCACCAGATCGCTAAAAGCTTGAAATTTTGCACCAGATCGCTATAAGCTTGAAATGTTTCACCAGATCGTTAGAAACTTGAAATTCTGCACCAGATTGCAAAAAGCTTGAAATTTTGCACCAGATCGCTATAAGCTTGAAATTTTTCACCAGATCGTTAGAAACTTGAAATTCTGCACCAGATTGCAAAAAGCTTGAAATTTTGTGCCAGATCGCTAAAAGCTTCTAATTTTGTACCAGATCGCTAAAAGCTTGAAATTTTTCACTAGATGTTTTAAAGCTTGACATTTTGCACCAGATCGCAAAAAGCTTAAAATATTGTACCAGGTCGCTGAAAACTTGAAATTTTGCACCAGCTCGCTCTTGAAATTTTTCACCAGATCACTTAAAGCTTAAAATTTTACACCAGATCGCTAGAAGCTTCAAATTTTGCAACAGATCGCTTAAACCTTGAAATTTTACACCAGATCGCTTAAACCTTGAAATTTTACACCAGATTGCTATAAGCTTGAAATTTTTCACCAGGTCGCTAAAAGCTTGAAAATTTTCACCAGATCGTTAGAAACTTGAAATTCTGCACCAGATTGCTTAAACCTTAAAATTTTACAACAGATTGCTATAAGCTTGAAATTTTGCACCAGATGGCTGCTTGAAATTTTGCACCAGATCGCTAAAAGCTTGAAATTTTGCATCAGATCGCTAAAAGCTTGAAATTTTGCATCAGATCGCTAGATGCTTGAAATTTTGCACCAGATTGCTAAAAGCTTGAAATTTTGCACCAGGTCGCTAAAAGCTTGAAATTTTTCACCAGATCGCTTAAAGCTGAAAATTTTACACCAGATCGCTAGAAGCTTGAAATTTTGCAACAGATCGCGTAAACTTTGAAATTTTACACCAGATTGTTATAAGCTTGAAATTTTGCACCAGATGGCTAAAAGCTTGAAATTTTGCACCAAATCGCTAAAAGCTTGAAATTTTTCACCAGATCGCTAAAAGCTTGAAATTTTGCACCAGATCGCTAGAAGCTTGAAATTTTTCACCAGATGGTTTAAAGCTCGAAATTTTGCACCAGGTCGCTAAAAGCTTGAAATTTTACACGAGATCGCTAGAAGCTTGAAATTTTGCACCAGACCGCTAAAAACTTGAAATTTTGCGCCATATTGCTGAAAGCTTGAAATTTTGCACCAGACCACTAAAAGCTTGCAATTTTGCATCAGGCCGCTGAAAGCTTGAAATTTTACACGAGATCGCTAGAAGCTTGAAATTTTGCACCAGACCGCTAAAAGCTTGAAATTTTGCACCATATTGCTGAAAGCTTGAAATTTTGCACCAGACCGCCAAAAGCTTGAAATTTTGTACCAGACCAATACAAAAAGTACTTAGTTAGTGTATTTCGTTGGTCTTTCTCTACTTATACTAGATAATGTCAACCAAACGCCGTGTAATAATTCTGTGGGTGAGATCCGGCATTGATCGCGGTAATAACTTCCAATTTGCACACACGTCTCATTAGACCAGAGCAGAACTGAGTTACAGCTGTGAGAAAGACACTGCGAAGCTTATACGAGTGGCAGTACCAAATACACCAACAAAACTTCGTATTTCGTTGGGCTTTCTCTACTTACACTACATAATGTCAACTGAAAGCTGTGTAATAATTGTGCGGATGAGATCTGGCATTGATCGCGGTGATAATTTGAAATTTGCACACACGGCTCATCAGACCAGAGCAGAACTGAGCGGTGCGAGACGTCATAGAATATTCAACTGCATACTGATGGGTAAGCCAGCGTATGTTTATTATAAATTCTCTGTGGATATAATGTACATATATGCGATGTTATATATGCTCTGTGTTACTATGTGGACATGTCACAGAAATGCTGTCTCGTATCGTGTATTTCACATAATCGTAGATAACGTCGCTGTAGGGGATTCTGGGCAATATTAAGGGATCCCTATGTATTACTAGTACAGTGGATATCTTGTGCACCTCGTGAATCCCTAGTGCACACGAATAATATAACAGACTAATTAGTGGCTTAAACGTCGAAGGCGAAGGTAAAGCTTGCTTGAAATTTTGCATCACATCGCCTCGTGTCAACGTGGCGATGTCAATAGAGATAAAAAAAACGTTTTTAAGGAATCTACATTAGGTTAATTTGTCTTTTGGGATCAAAACAAAAAAAAAACAACTCGATTTTCAATATAGAGGAAGCTTTGTTTTCGTGAAATTTTTTTTTTTTTTCGAGAAATTCCTGTCAAAACGTTTAAAATGGTCTGAAACGTCGAGAAAAGTCGTTTAGAAAAATTGTCCGGATGTATGTATGTGTGTGTGTGTGATGAAAGGCCAAAAATTCATATAACTGTAACTTATAAAGTATTCGATCGAATCGACTAAAATTTAAACAACATGTACAGTACTGGCTAATCTTCAATTGGTATAAATTTTACAAAAATCGCTTAACGCATTTCATTTTTATAAGAATTTTGAAATTTTGAAAAAAGTACGTAAATGCTCTAACTTGAACAAATTTTTAGCTATCACGCTGAAACTTCGTATTAAAATTGAACAAAGTGATACGACTTTTGGTTTTGAATTTGGGCCAAATCGGTAAATCGGTTCGGTTTTTATGAGATTTTGAATTTTTCGAAAAAATTTCGTTTTGCTCTAATTCAGGTAAAATTTCGACTAATCGACTGAAATTTTCTACACAGGAAAAATAACATTCAGCCCTACTACGGACCAAATTTGGCGATGATCGGTAAAGCCGTTCGGATTTTACGTGATTTTGAATTTTTTAAAAAATTTATTGGTGTCGTTCTGGATTTTGTAAAACGCCAGAAATCATCAACTTCGCAAATAATTTTCATTTTTTGCAAAGCTTCCTCTATGAGGAAGCCAAAAATAAAATAAAGAAACTTTCTCATAGAGGCGACTTTGTAAAAAGCGAAAAAGTATGAGGAAGCAATGTGCAAGGTTCTACTTTTCATCCATTTTTTTTAAATTAATGTATTTGGATCACAAGTTCGGAATTTTTATGCATAATTAATTTACAATCTTGCCAACTTTGAGTATTTTTTAAAATGAAATATATTCATGAACATTCAAGCTATTGTTATTTAAACAAAGTGCTTCCAAATTCCGGAAAAGGCAAAATTAATTTTTTTACGTTTTATTTTTAATGTGCCATATTTTCCTTCTGAAATATTGGGTTTTAAAAATATGTCAATCCTTAATTGTTCAGAAAAAGAAATGTAAAACAAATCACAGAAAAAATCTTGATTTGTAGTGAAATCTGGCTTATTAAAAAAAAATATCTATGAGATTCAGAGAATAAGTGGTTGAACTGTAATAGAATGTCTTATATTCGATGAATACGCTGCTTTAATAAATTTAATATTTCTACATAAATCACTTTTCCTTTGCTCACGTATTTTTGCTGTCTGATGCTATTTAATGAGATAGCTACGACTATAGATATAGAAAAATGAAAAAGAAAGATTAAATAAACGACGAAGAGTGCAAAGCTTTCCTATGGCTTATTCTTCTCTCTTGAATGTCAGCTCAATTTACCTAGGCATATTTAATTTTTTATCCTCAGTGAACTCGCTTCAATGTGGTCACGGGCAGAGACGAATTTCCGAGTGAGACGCGAGCAAAGTGAAACGTGGAGGAACCGAGAGAAGACTAAATTTAATTATATTAATACGAACTGCACTGAGACCAGTTGTTAATTGGATGCAAGGTGGTGTCAGGAATTTCTCAACAACCTGTTACTTGTTCCTTATTTGGGTTTAGATGCTTCGTGCAATTTAATTATTTCGTATATACAACGTAATTAATTTACCCTATTGTTTTCTTTGCCTTTTATTTAAACGAAACATTGACTTTTTTTTGGTTCATATTTAATCATTTTATTAACACAATATCAAAAGTATATTTATCATTTTCGAAGAACATTAGTATTTTTTTTTATTAAATTTTTTTTTATGTATGTAGCATTCTCTGTCAATTCAGCCACTTTTTTTTTCGACCCTCTCCGATTTGCCCTGTAATTGGTTATATGAATGTACCACTAAAAGACACTCTATGTGAATTTTTTCAGATTTTTTAAAATAATTTTTTAGAAAATGGCTTTTTTTATTCAAGTGCAAATATCTCAGAATTTTGAAGTTACTGAAAAAAAATGTCAGCACATAAAAGTTGTCGTTTATTGTTAGCTTTCGAGCGGAATATTCCAAATAATTGTCACGTTCCTGTGAGTATGATTTTTTTCCGAAAAATGGAGGAATTATTTTTTAATTAAAAAAAGGATATTTTTTTTACTGAAAAAATTACAGAGTATTGCTACATGACTGTTGATATCACAAAAAAATCGCCAGAGTGGCACCGATCGATCTACTGGTATTAAAAAATGCATATGTGTGAAAGTTCCGAAAAACGGGGGCATTATTATTTTTTTGATAAAAAAAAAGTTACTTTTTTTAGATAATAAAATTACAGAGTATTCTTGCATGACTGTAGATATTGCAAAAAAATCATCAGAGTGGTACGGATCGAGCTTCCGGTATAAAAAAAAATAATTCCCCCGTTTTTCGAAACTTCCACACGAATAATTTTTTTTAATACCGTAAGCTCGATCCGTACCACTCTGATGATTTTTTTGCAATATCTACAGTCATGCAAGAATACTCTGTAATTTTATTAGCCAAAAAAAAGTAACCTTTTTTTTATCAAAAAAATAATAATGCCCCCGTTTTTCGGAACTTTCACACATATGCATTTTTTAATACCAGAAGATCGATCGGTGCCACTCTGGCGATTTTTTTGTGATATCAACAGTCATGTAGCAATACTCTGCAATTTTTTCAGTAAAAAAAAATATCCTTTTTTTAATTAAAAAAAAATTCCTCCATTTTTCGGAAAAAAATCATACTCACAGGAACGTGATAATTATTTGGAATATTCCGCTCGAAAGCTAACAATAAACGACAATTTTTATGTGCTGACATTTTTTTTCAGTAACTTCAAAATTCTGAGATATTTGCACTTGAATAAAAAAAGCCATATTCTGAAAAATTATTTTTTTAAATCTGAAAAAATTCACATAGAGTGTCTTTTAGTGGTACATTCATATAATTAATTATAGGGCAAATCGGAGAGGGTCGAAAAAAAAGTGGCTGAATTGACAGAGAATGCTTCATATTAAAAAGTATATTTTTTTGCACATACTAAATATTTTTTCGTATAAGATTTTTTTTTCCATCTGAGTAAATTTATTCCAACTTATTACAGGAACTTGCATATAATTTATATGTTCCATAGGAACTTTCAGTTTTTGATCTACCAAGCAAACTTCACAGAACTGACATATTTGAGATTATACAGAGACGATAAATTGATAACGCATTTTCTATCGTATGACCAGTTACTTTTTTGAAATTTTGAAAATTATGCAAAAGATAAGTTGTAGAAAAAAAGTTCGAATTTCCAAAAAAAATAAAACGTATTCAATTATTTGTGACAAATGGATAAACAAATAGAATAATCAATATAATTTTTAAATTTTATTAACTCTCGATTGATACAAAAAAAATAAAAGGATATCGGAAAATATAAAAAGTATATTTATAATTTTCGAAGAATATTGCTGTTTTTTTATTAAATTTTCTTTTTATTTATAAAAAAGTATATATATTATATGTACAAATATTTTTTCTTGTAACATTTTTTTTTTCTAAGAAAATTTATTACAACTTATTACAGGTAGTTGCATATAAAGTATATGTTCCATAAGAGCTTTCAGTTTTTAATCTACCAAGCAAACTTTACAGAACTGATATATTTGAGACTATATGGGGAGGATAAATACACAATACATGGGCGATGTTAACGTAGATGACGCTTTGCATTAACGGCGTCTAGCAGGTTTGCAGAAAGAGCTAATATTGATGCAACCACACCCCCTCTAACATTGCAACATCCGTCAAGAATACATTTTGCAAAATAGTGTTATTATGCTGTAACCGTTGCGTACACTATGGATAGTAGCGCTGCAAACGTGCATCAATATTTACATCATTGTTTACATTCTACCAAGTCTGATGGCCTGTCGGTACAGCCAGCGGGTTCTTGACCAACTAGATTCAATGCATCAATATGCAATAGACCACCAAAAAAAAAAAAAAAAATTTCTTTGAGACAGAATTTTTTTGTGTTTTTGTTTTTTTTTTTTTTTTTTGAGTCAGAAAAAACTATAGTTTGAACCATAATATTGACCCTCGTTAAAAGTAGGCTTCGTACGATTTTTTTATAGATGGCGCAACGATTTGTTGTATTTTCCATTCGATTAACACGTAGAAAATCGAATCTTTCGTTTGGACGGATATTATTATTTTTCTACACAATAAACGGTGCCACGGGTAGTAGGATTGGATGGCTTGAGTGAAAACCTTCAATTTCGTGTATCGTAGAACATTTTAGACCGCATATTATCCAAGATATGCAATTTCACGTAAACAGATGTTTTTTTTTACTTTTCTAAAAAACGTTTATTCAACACAAACTGACAACTTTCTTGGTAGGATCGCTTAAAAAAATGTCATAAAAATTATCCAAAAATGTCGCATATAAAAATATCTAAGATTTCATTACCACGTTTACTGATAAATATTTCTATATATTTCCATACTCAATTAACAAAAAAAAACAACCGTTATTATTATTGCATAAAAATCAAATAACATATAAGAAAAATCTAGTGTACGACAAGATGGTGACTTGACATTTTCTGCTGTGATTTACAGGTGCGTTTATATTTAGAATGAAAAAGAAGAAAATCAACCCTCGGGGTGCCGCGAATTTTCGTCTCATGGTCGACGGGCGATGAGACACGAGGGTGGCGGTGAGCGATAAGATTCACACGGGTTGTAGAGTCCGGCTCTTCAGACACTTCTTGAAAAGCTGCGCGTCCGCGACGGTGTCGCCAGGCTCAGCTCTCCCCCTTCTTCGCGCTCTCCCATCGTCGCACGTTCGTCGTCTCTATCATCCTCGACTTTTTCCTTTTAACTTCTTTTTTTATTTGCTTTCACCCGGTCTGCTCGCAACCTCTCATTACCAGGGTTGCGCGCATCGATCTCCCTCGTGAGTTTAAAGGGACTCAAACCCTCGTCGACACCTACCGCGCTATAGCTGCTTGCCCATCGCGTTCTCTTGCGCTCTCTGTGATGCTCCAGAGCGATAATGACACCGTAAAAGAAATATCTACGGGGAGCTTTAGACTGAGCTATATTTGCGGCTGAGCTCTCAAAGTCAATAGTTTTTATGAAAGATATGCCGGAATAGAACTTTGGAGTGTTCTATCAAGCGTGAATCGTACATTGGTAAGTCCCTGTCAGGGCCTGGTCAGTGCCCAGTCAGTCCCTAGACAGCGCCTGGTCAGCGCCTGGTTAGGCCCTGGTCAGCGCCCTGCCAGGCCCTAGTCAGCGACCGGCCAGACCCTGGTCAGCGTGCAGTCAGGACGGGTGGGGGTCAAAATAGAGAATGACCAAAATAGCCAATGGTTAAAATAGCGAATTTAAAAATAAGAAAAGTCTGAATCTAGAATGGCCATCATTATGAAATTAGCTATTTCAGCCATTCGCTGTTTTGATCATTCGCTATTTTGACTCCCATCTTATTGAAATGCCATCAAAATGGCGAATAGTCAAAACAGCGAATGGCTAAAATAGCGAATTTCATAATGATGGCCATTCTGTATTTGGACGTTCCTTATTTTGAAATTCGCTATTTTAACCATTTGCTATTTTGGTCATTCGCTATTTTCACCTCCACCCGTCAGGACCTGGTCAGCGACCGACCAGACCCTGGTCAGCGTGCAGTCAGGACCTGGTCAGCGTGCAGTCAGGACCTGGTCAGTGACCGGCCAGACCCTGGTCAGCGACCGGCCAGACCCTGGTCAGCGTCCTGTCAGGACCTGGTCAGCGCCTAATCAGGCCCTGCTCAGCTCCCAGTCAGGCCCTGATTATTGCCCGATGTACCGCTGAAAATTTGTAGAGAGATTCACGGAGAAAAATAATTGGATGTCCTAATCAATTCGCATTGCTAAATTTGCTGCAAGCGACTACGTCAGTTAGGTTAACCAATTTTTTGGTTAGTTGGCCCTACGAAAAAAATAGTATAAATAAGTCGAAGTATTTCCGGAATACTTTTATTCCAGTCTAAAGTATTAATAAAAAAAGTATTGAGTAAATTAAAAACAAAAATGAAAATTATTTTAAATCTTTCCTTCAAATACTTTTTTCGAGTGGAAAATCATTTGAATTGTAATTTTAAATGTTTCTCATCCCTGATCCAAACGAATGTGAACATTTTATAGCTAAACCAAGCATCTTTTAAGCCTACGGAGAAAGAAGAAATAATTTTTAATATCCTTTTAAATTAAACAGATATAAATGTAAAAAAAAGTATGTTAGGTAAAGCTTCCTGCGTTATTTGCCGTCTTTGACAAGGCCAGCTTTATGAGGAAGCTGAGCTTTGGCTTCCTCATAATGGAAGCTTTGTGAAAGGTGGAAAATAATGGAGAAGAAGCCATGTGCAAGGTCTTTCTTTACATCCTTCTTTGTAAATAGTCTGCGAACTGAAGTTTTATGGGAAAAAATATGTTTGACGTTGTTCATTACAGATTTACTTTAGACATTTATGAACAAAATTAAAAACAACATCGAATCAACACGCTTTGTCATATTTTTTTGGTTTTTAACGATTTAAAAATTTAGTTAACTATAAGGAATTAAGGCAACAACAGTATCGTCAATGAGTTGGTTAAGAAAAGCGAAGAACAACTCATACAAAATATTCTCCCAAAATAATCTCACAAAAACAGACAATCGAGTTTAGCATAAACACCGTTAAGCCATTTGCGTCCATAAAACGATCACACCAGTTTTTTTTCTCCTGCAAGCAACTTCCCAGTAACACCGAGCTCGACTACGAAAGTACAAAGACCAAGATTCCACGAATGAAAAAGCATCTCATTCTGTATCTTCCCGAATTTCCCTCTCGTTTCGTTTCTCCCCATTACTACAGTAAACGAGAGAATAAATAAGTCGACTTGCAATTCCAGGACCAATTTCTCTATTCCCATGCCTTCTTTCCTCACAGCCAAAAAACAAAAAAAAAACAAAAAAAAAAAGCGAGCATACTGCGAGGCTCTCTCTAAAAAAAAGGTATATACAGAATGATGCCGAACGAGTGGAAAATAAAGTATAATGAAAAAAAGTGGAAGGCATTGAGAACACAGAGTAAAATAGACGAACAGAGGTAGAGAGGTCAGAGCTTCTAGCACTAAAAAAAAAAAAGAAATAAAAAAGAAAGAAATATCGCAGAGTGGGCGTTGCATATCGGTTTGGTTGCTCTACTGCTAGAGAATAAAAGTGCCTATATATCAGGTCAGCTCTGCAAAAATGCTGTTGCGACTAGTAGTGCTGCTGCTGCTGCTGCTGCTGCTGCTGCTACTGCTGTACGCTATGGTAGCACCGAAGCTTCACATATCATTCCATCCATCTGCGGAGCGTCCGAGGTAACAAAGTTACTGAAACCACGGGCTCGCATCGTCAGAACCAACACCATAGCGCAGCTGGTAGTACTACTAGGCGCTAACGGTACCAACTTCCACTAGTGCAACCAGGGGATGCATCAGCGTCAATGCTGGACGGCAGTAGTGCCACTCCACGTCGGAGTGGCGAGTACCACCCTGCCGGTTTCATCATCGCTACCACCACTACCACCCTCATCCAACTCGACACCAATGGTGGTATTGGCTATCAGGAACGTCGACGAATAAATATATAAGGCATTCTCTGTAAAATCAACCATTTTCTTAAAACCCCTCAGATATTTTTTGATAATTCGTTATATTTTACAACTACTTGAAGGTGATTAAAAAAAAAAAAATGAAAATTATTTTAATCGTTCCTTTAAATATTTTTTCGAGTGGAAAACCATTTGATTTGTAATTTTAAGTCAATATTTAAACTAAGCATCTTTTAAGCCTACGGAGAAAGATGAAATCGTTTTTAATATCCTTATGTAATAAATATATGAGGCATTCTCTGTAAAATCAACCATTTTCTTAAAACCCCTCAGATATTTTTTGATAATTCGGTATATTTTACAACTACTTGAAGTTGATTAAAAAAAAAAAAATGAAAATTATTTTAATCGTTCCTTTAAATATTTTTTCGAGTGGAAAACCATTTGATTTGTAATTTTAAGTCAATATTTAAACTAAGCATCTTTTAAGCCTACGGAGAAAGATGAAATCGTTTTTAATATCCTTATGTAATAAATATATGAGGCATTCTTTGTAAAATCAACCATTTTCTTAAAACCCCTCAGATATTTTTGATAATTCGGTATATTTTACAACTACTTGAAGTTGATTTAAAAAAAAATGAAAATTATTTTAATCGTTCCTTTAAATTATTTTTCGAGTGGAAAGCCATTTGATTTGTAATTTTAAGTCAATATTTAAACTAAGCATCTTTTAAGCCTACGGAGAAAGATGAAATAATTTTTAATATCCTTATGAAATAAATATATGAGGCATTCTCTGTAAAATCAACCATTTTCTTAAAACCCCTCAGATATTTTTGATAATTCGGTATATTTTACAACCACTTGAAAGTAATTCTTGCAATAATTTTCAAATTTTTTAAATCCATATTTTGACTAAAATAAGTAATATGTAATAAGTAATAAAATAATTATTACTAAATTAAAACTTCCTCTATGAGGAATAAAAAATTATTATTTTTTAAACACTTTTTAATTAAAATCAAAAATTAAATTAAAAATTGCTTCTTAATTATCATGGAGAAAGCTTTGTTTTCATGATTTTTTTTTTTTACGATTATGAAGTTAGAATAATCAGAGTAGTCCAAAACGTCGCGAAAAGTGGTCTAAAAAAATGTTCGTATGTATGTGTGTTTGTGTGTACTTTGGTTTGAAATTTCAATCGCCTATAACTCGAGAACGCTTCAACCGATTGAGCTAAAATTTGGCACACAAGTAAAGTAGCGATCCGTATTTGATTGTTATAACTTTTTTAACGTTTTCAAAAAAGAGCGTGGTCGCTCTAATTTTCGGAAAATTCACGATATTTTACTAATATTTTTTTCACAAGTGCAAATATATGTATATTGTTTTAATATTAAATTTGGCTAAAATAAAAAAACAAGTCGTTTGGATTTTACGGAGTTTTGAAATGTTCGCAATTTAAAAAAAAATTTATTCATAATATCGAACTACCATTATAGAAATAACATTAACATCTGAAGATTATGTACATTTTTTAGCATTAAAAAAAAAAGTTTATCGTTCATTATTAAAGCTAAAATAAAATAAAGTCAAAAAAATTCACAGATCGAGTCATCAAGTAGTTGTAAATTTTGGTTGATTATAAAACCCCCCAAAAACACAAAGTGTCAATAACTTGAGCAATAAGCTGTGCATCGGTACAAAACGTCATGAAACAAACACAAAACATCTTATATAGACACAGTATTTTTATTAGGAACCAATAAAAAAAAATCTTGCGAATCAGTCTTAGATAAAAGTAAATTAGGAATAAAAACCAATTTCTCGCTGTCAAAAAAAAAAAAAAACAAATGTAAACTACAAAAACCGAAAAATAAATTGGTAAAACATTTAAGAATTTTCATCATGAAAATAAAAATTAATTCACAGTAAGCACTTGACAAGTTTGTGAAATATCCCACATGTTTCATCATCATTTACTCTTCATATTAGTATATAAACTCGCCAAGTGCTGTGAATTAATTTTTTTTTTTTTTTTTTTTTTTTGACAGAGAATGCCGCATATGTAGCAACCCATTATAGCTTGCAGAGTGAGGAAGACTCGGGAAAAGAGTCAGAAAGAGTCCGGATCAACTCGTTGAGTGCATCCAGAAGGCCAACGCTATCGTATTCGCTTTGATCCACTATGTGTATGGCATCAGACTGATGGCTGAAAATGAGACTCTTTCGTAATACCACCCAGAGACTAGAATCTCCTCTTGATGGTATGTACTGGCGATATATCCTATAGGCACAGGCTAAAGCCTTTTCGTGATCGAAACTGCAAACGAAAAATTCTACTGCTTCGGTGAAAAGTCCATGTGATACCCACGAACTATGGAAGACTTCGTACACGATAGTCAACGTCAGCAATAGAATTTTCCAACGTACAAGCACTTTTCGTTTTTGGGCTAACTCCGCAAATACTAACCGAATGTCACTTGGCCCCTTAAGTAAGGCAAATTTGGAGAAGGAGAGTCTTTGATAAAATGGCAAAGGCAGAAAAGGACTAGAAAAGTGGCGTTTGTAGGAGGGAAAATGTTTAGAGGTCGGATTTAAGATAATTAAAAAAACGTGGTAATGAGTTCCTGGGAAATTGGCAAACAGGTGAGAGAAACAAGGTTCTGATTAAAATTACGACATTTTTTAAACCCTATGCAAGATGGCAAGAATTTTTTTTTTTAAATGTTCTCAGTAATAATTCAAGATATTTGAAAAAAAATTCCATTATGTAGAAATTCTCATTAAAAAATATTGCATTTCTGCATAGGGTCACAAAAATTTCGTAATTTTAAACATAATTTTTCTGTGAGTATTTAGGAAAATTAAAATAATATTTTTTTATATACATTATTTAATTCTTTGCATTCTGAACAAATTTTATCAAATGTGACATAAAAATCCAAAATATACAGGTACTTATTGTGGAATATTCAAGGATGATTTTGAATCATTAATAAAAATATTCCAAATATATAAAGTAGCTCTTTTTATTTATAAAAAAGTCAGATTTTTCTGATCTTCAAATTAGTTTTTCTTTAATTACATTGTAAAAAGATATTGTAACATTTTTTGTAAAAATGTTGCCAAATTTAGTACCTAATTACTAAAGTTTACTGCACAATTATTGCCAAAATTCACTGTCTAATTACTGCCAAATTAAAATTACAGTACAATTACTACCAAATAAAAATTACAGTACAATTACTGCCTAATTAAATTTAGCTTACTATTACTGCCAAATTAAATTTAGTCTACCATTACTGCCAAATTAATTTTACTGTACAATTGCTGCCAAATTAATTTTAGTGTACAATTACTGCCAAATTAATTTTAGTGTACAATTGCTGCCAAATTAATTTCAGTGTACAATTACTGCCAAATTAATTTTAGTGTACAATTACTACCAAATTAATTTTAGTGTACAATTACTGCCAAATTAAATTTAGTCTACCATTACTGTCAATTTAATTTTATTGTACAATTACTGCCAAATTAAATATAGTCTACCATTACTGCCAAGTTAATTTTAGTGTACAATTGCTGCCAAAATTAAATTCAGTTTACAATTACTGCCAAATTAAATTTACTGTACAATTACTGCCAAATTAAATTTAGCCTACCATTACTGCCAAATTAAATTTAGTGTACAATTACTGCCAAATTAAATTTAGTCTACCATTATCGTCAATTTAATTTTAGTGTACAATTGCTGCCAAATTAATTTCAGTGTACAATTACTGCCAAATTAAATTTACTGCACAATTACTGCCAAATTAAATTTGCTGTACAATTACTGCCAAATTAAATTTGTATTAGTGCCAAAAAAGAGAATCATTGCAGAGCCAACTAAGATTAAATAATGGGATCATCGGATACAGCTTGCGTTTAGTTTTCTGATGAAATCTTGAAAAGAACGTAATAAAGCCAACATTGGTTGGTCCGATATATGAGCAAATTGGTAAACGATTGTCCGGAGTTTCGTGGCAGGAGTAAGAAATCCTTTCGTTACTCCTCTCTCCGTTTAGGAAGCACATAGAGCGATCTGCTTCTACCAGTTAGCACAACTATGTATACGTACACCTATGTAGCAAAGTGGCTACAGGCAGCTTCGAAGAAAAAGCCCAAAGGGAGGAACGGAAGTGCAAAAAGATGGCAAGCTGAGAGTGTTATTACACGATGGGGGAGGAGATATAGCACCATAGCGTATAGCATAACGTTCCAACACGTGTCAGCTTGTTCAAATTCCGTTTTGTTTGCAGACCTTGGAGGCGTCGAGAGTAAAACTTGCAAAGCCATAAGGATCGATGAAATACTCTCCAACTTTTTCCCGAACTCGAGACTCTTCTTTCTCTCAGCACCAAATTTTCCACAGTATTTTTTACTACGATCTGGATGAAGTGCGATTGGAAAAACAAGACGTTAAATTGCACATTAATATTATCGTAATTATCGAGAAATTCATTTTTAATTCGACATCCTAATTCAAACAGGTTTGCAGCAATTTCATTACTTTGGGATTAAGTATGTTTATTCTTGTCAGAACAAAAATTGGATATTAATTGTTTTCAGAATATTTTTTTTCACATTTTTGTAAAAAAAATGTATAATAATTTTATTGAACACAAAATGGATTAGTTAAAAATGCGATTAAGGATAATCACTAATGGTAAAATTGATACTTTAAATTTCGTTGATTTTCCAAAATTAATTTTCATGGCATCTTTTTTTAATTCATAATTAAAATTGTTTTTTTTTTACGAATGTGAATCTGGATGAAGTGCGATTGGAAAAACAAGACGTTAAACTACACATTAATATTATCGTAATTATCGAGAAATTCATTTTAAATTCAACATCCTAATTCAAACAGATTTGCAGCAATTTCATTACTTTGGGATTAAGTATGTTTATTCTTGACAGAAAAAAATTGGATATTAATTGTTTTCAGAATATTTTTTTCACACTTTTGTGAAAAAATGTATAATAATTTTATTGAACACAAAATGGATTAGTTAAAAATGCGATTAAGGATAATCCCTAATGGTAAAATTGATACTTTAAATTTCGTTGATTTTTCGAAATTAATTTTCATGGCATCTTTTTTTAATTCATAATTAAAATTGTTTTTTTTTTACGAATGCGAATCTGGATGAAGTGCGATTGGAAAAACAAGACGTTAAACTACACATTAATATTATCGTAATTATCGAGAAATTCATTTTAAATTCAACATCTTAATTCAAACAGATTTGCAGCAATTTCATTACTTTGAGATTAAGTATGTTTATTCTTGTCAGAACAAAAATTGGATATTAATTGTTTTCAGAATATTTTTTTTCACATTTTTGTAAAAAAATGTATAATAATTTTATTGAACACAAAATGGATTAGTTAAAAATGCGATTAAGGATAATCACTAATGGTAAAATTGATACTTTAAATTTCGTTGGTTTTCCGAAATTAATTTTCATGGCATCTTTTTTTAATTCTTAAATAAAATTGTTTTTTTTTACGAATGTGATAGAGAATTCCAAAATTAATTTTCATGACATCTTTTTTTAATTCTTAAATAAAATTGTTTTTTTTTTACGAATGTGATAGAGAATTTCAAAATTAATTTTCATGGCATCTTTTTTTAATTCTTAAATAAAATTGTTTTTTTTTTTTTTGCGAATTTGATAGAGAATTCGGCGAAATTCGTAGTTTGGAAATTATTTATGGATTCAATAAACAAATTTTTTATTTTTTCAATTTTTTTCGGATTTCATATTGCGTACAATTATTTTTTCGATGAATAGAAAAGTATACAAACAATTCGTTGCAGCCTTTCTACAAAATAATTTATAAGGATAAATAAATAAAATCGTCGGAATGTTCATTGTATTTTCCACGGGTGTTTTATGCAGATTTGATACACAGCGCAAATACATGAGTGAATCGAGCTCTAGTTTAATAGGCTAGAAATGCGGAACACGAGAATCACTTCACTGTAGCTTTTGTAATCAATCGCATGCATGTTGAGTAGAATATCAAATTTACAAATGGACGATGGTTGAATCGATAGCTCTTCGTCATTGCTAGATATTCTAGTGCCCTTCCAGGTCATGAGGACTTCTAGTGCGGTCACTAAGCTCTTAAAAATGCAGTATTCGCTGTACAATAAAATGATCGGTATTAAACCCAAATACTAATTCTAAAAAACCAAAATCATAGCAATCATAAATTTGTATTGAATAAAGGCAAACAACTAAACAAATTCGCAAAAAAAATACCCGCCAGAATATTTGCAGTTAATTTTTATAATAATAATGATAATAATAATATATCACCTATTATATTTTATTATAATAATATAAAATATCGCGAAATAAATATAACAATATTAATAAATAATATGTATTCATTTATTGCAACATTTTTAATGAAAATATTACATTTCATGTTATCACGAAATATTAACAAGTTAAACGTAGATTGACGAAATTTATTATTGAAAAAAATGCATAAATTAAGTTACCGTTGTGCGAAAATTCCATAGAAAATTCCGCCATTGAAATGATCACAGCCGATATTATATTTCGTATTATCATTTGCAGTTTGTGGATAGAAAAGATTTTCTCCAGTCATAAAATTTGTCGGAATCGCAATGTGCTGGTCGAGATATCGAAAAAGAGTGAGTGGGTAGGTTATTCGCCAAGCTGGACGCGTAGCCATCACACTCTGCTCGCATTACGCGAGCGGTTTCGACTTTCCTCTGTGCCACTCGATATCTCGAATTATTGTCCTCTCTGGAATGATCGACGCCAATGCTTCTGCTGCTGCGACGACTGACAGCCATCAGCGTTTAAAAGCGACTGACCGGGGCGCCAAATCGTTCAAACTCGTCATCGGAGCGCCCTCTGTTACCAGGATTTCACTATTTTTCACTTCCCATTGATTAGCTCGCTGTGAAAACTTTCGGCCAAGTTTTCCATATGTTATCCATTCACGTGTCTTATCATCTCTTCTCTCACGTGAGACTTGAATGTAACATTCACATTAAGATAAGTTAAGACTACAACCTAAGTTCGGTGGACTGAAGCGAAATTCAATTGGGTCATGCTAAGTTCAATTTCCATAGTCCTGAATCGAACTTAGATGGCTCAATGTAAACTTAGTGGGCTCAAAATAATCTTAGTTGGTTCAAAATAAGTTTAGTTGGCTCAAAATCAATTTATTTGGTTCAAAATAAATTTTGTTGGCTCAAAATAAATTTATTTGGCTCACAATAAATTTAGTTTGCTCAAAATAATCTTAGTTGGCTCAAAATAAATTTAGATTGCTCAATATAATCTTAGTTGGCTCAAAATAATCGTAGTTGGCTCAAAATAATCGTAGTTGGCTCAAAATAATCTTATTTGGCTCAAAATAATCTTAGTTGGCTCAAAATAATCTTATTTGGCTCAAAATAATCTTAGTTGGCTCAAAATAACCTTGGTTGACTCAAATTAATCTTAGTCGGCTCAAAATAAACTTTGTTGGTTTGAAATAGGTTCAGTTGGCGAAAGTAAATTTAGTTGGCTCAAAATAAATTTCGTTGGCTCAAAATAAATTTAGTTGGCGCAAAATAAATTTAGTTGACTCAAAATAAATTTACTTGGCTCAAAATAAATTTAGTTTGCTCAAAATAATCTTAGTTGGCTCAAAATAATCTTAGTTGGCTCAAAATAATCGTAGTTGGCTCAAAATAATCTTATTTGGCTCAAAATAATCTTAGTTGGCTCAAAATAACCTTAGTTGACTCAAACTAAACTTTGTTGGTTTGAAATAGGTTCAGTTGGCGAAAGTAAATTTAGTTGGCTCAAAATAAATTTCGTTGGCTCAAAATAAATTTAGTTGGCGCAAAATAAATTTAGTTGACGCAAAATAAATTTATTTGGCTGAAAATAAATGTAGTTTGCTCAAAATAATCTTAGTTGGCTCAAAATAACCTTAGTTGACTCAAACTAAACTTTGTTGGTTTGAAATAGGTTCAGTTGGCAAAAGTAAATTTAGTTGGCTCAAAATATTCTTAGTTAGTTCAAAATAATCTTGGTTGGCTCAAAATATTCTTAGTTGGCTCAAAATAATCTTAGTTGGCTCAAAATAATCTTAGTTGGTTCACAATAAATTTAGTTGGCTCAAAATAAAATTCGTTGGCGCAATATAAATTTAGTTGACTAAAAATAAATTGAGTTGGCTCAAAATAAATGAAGTTTGTTCGAAATAAATCAACCTGTAAAACTAACAGACCGCGGCGCCGAATCGTTCGAACTCGTAATAGGAGCGCCCTCTGTTACCAGAATTTCACTATTTTCACTTCCCATTGATTTACTCCCAGTGAAAACTTTCCGCCAAGTTATCCATGTGTGACCCATTCTCGTGTCTTATCATCTCTTCTCGCCTGCTTCTCCCAAAACTGATGACACCAGGGAAACGTTATTTGGCGACAAACTGTTATTTCTCTGAGAAGTCTTTATCCTTCTTGCAGTGAGCAAACTTGCGGGGGCGAAGAAAATAGAGTGCTGGAAGACGGCGAAGACGATCGACGTAGAAGCAGAGCCAAGCCAAAGTTGTTAAATAAAAAGGAAAAGAAAAGAGGAGGAAGAAGATGCTGGCCCATCATATGGTCGACAAATTACGGTATTCTGGTCCGAATAACTAGAGTAAGCAACAGTGTAAACTCCAAGATATCTTCAGCCCATTCTCATAGCCACTTTTATCCAAAAAGGCTTCGTGTTTCAATACAAATATGTTCAGACATTTTTAGGAAATCTTTGATTATGTCTTAATTAGTGAAAATAATATTTGCGTGTCATAAGTATACATTGCAGAAATATTTTCACACGTGCGATTTTAAAAATAATTATTACTAAATTATCATTCGGATTCAATGTTTCTCAGTGTCTCCAATGAAGTTTATTTTCTCTAGATTTTTTCAAATGTATGTTTAAAACATGCTCAACCACCCGATTATCTTCAGAGCAAAAAAACTAGTTCTGATGTAGCGAATTGTGCAGTAAGTTTTTTTGAAATTGCAAATGAATCACCTCGCTCCGTTCCATCTGAAGCTGATGACACAGGGGAAACGTTGCTTGGCAAAAAACTGCTACTTCTCTGAGAAGTCATTATTCTTCTTGCAGTGAGCAAACTTGCAAGAAAATAGGGGATGCTGTATACGAAGAAGACAATCGACATAGAAGTGGGAACGAGAAAAAGTTGCTAGAACAAAGGGGGAAAAAAGGAAAGAGAAAAAAAAATGCCACGCCCCAACATAGTCGAAAACAGACGGTGACCTGGTGGTACTAATCTTTGTGACTGTGTAGGTATGTGAGGATACGACGATGTATGCTAGTAGGTATCTTGAACCCACTTTCATCTCCCATGGTCTTCTATACTGCCGCAGTCTCCATGCTTCCATGGTGAATCCCATGGGTAACCCCTTTGTTGCAGAAATCTCCAGAGATCTTCCGGTGTGTATATCTCAAAGCAGTCGCACTGGTCTGCACTATGTGCATTCTTATACCTATATATTCAACTACTTTATCGAAGTACACTTACAAAATTGCTCGCCGGGCTGTCAATCCTTGCAGAGAATGATAGAGGAAATATGAGATATGGTCACGTTGCATGCTGCTGCGATACTTTAGCCTCGATGAAGAGGTTTAGGCTAAATTTAGATAGCTCAATATAAATTTAGTTGGCTCAAAATTAACTTGGCGCAAAATAAATTTAGTTGGCTCAAAATTAACTTGGCGCAAAATAAACTTTGTTGGCTCAAAATTAACTTGGCTCAAAATAAATTTAGTGGGCTCAAAATTAACTTGGTTCAAAATAAATTTGGTTGGTTCAAAATTAAGTTCATTCGAAATCAATCTAGTTGGGTCAAAATTAACTTGGCTCAAAATTAACTTGGCTCAGAATAAATTTAGTTGGCTCAAAATTAACTTGTCTCAGAATAAATTTAGTTGGCTCAAAATTAACTTGGCTCAGAATAAATTTAGTTGACTCAAAATTAACTTGGCTCAAAATTAACTTGGCTCAAAATAAATTTAGTTGACTCAAAATTAACTTGGCTCAAAATTAACTTGGCACAAAATTAACTCGGCTCAAAATTATCTTGGCTCAAAATAAATTTGTTGTCTCAAAATTATCTTGGCTCAAAATAAATTTGATGTCTCAAAATTATCTTGGCTCAAAATAAAGTTGTCTCAAAATTACCTTGGCTCAAAATAAAGTTGTCTTAAAATTATCTTGGCTCAAAATAAAGTTGTCTCAAAATTATCTTGACCCAAAATAAAGTTGTCTCAAAATTATCTTGGCTCAAAATAAAGTTGTCTCAAAATTATCTTGGCTCAAAATAAATTTAGTTGGCTCAAAATTAACTTGGCTCAAAATAAATTTAGTGGGCTCAAAATTAACTTAGCTCAAAATAAATTTAGTTGACTCAAAATTAACTTGGCTCAAAATAAATTTATTTGGTTTCAAGTAAATTCATAAAAAATCAAATTGGGATAGGATAAAGTAAAGTTTGTTAGCTAAAGTTAAATGCTCTTGTATTGCACTGAAATGTTTTTGTGTAATATATCTTAGGGTCAACATGTCCGCAATGTAAATACAAAGCAATATCGAGAATCCAGATAAGGTAATAGCACGAGATCCATTTGCGGAGTATCACGAGTCCTGCACATAGTGGCTATGCGTAGCTCTACGCGGGACTAGGGTTGGGCCGCCCGCTGTTTATTGCACGGCATACTCACCGATCCTGCTATGCTGCCTTAGGGGAACGACCTGATGAGCTCGCCGGGAGTTCATGATGCAACCAGAGACACACCCGGGCGAATTTGCTGTTTGTTTACACGCAGACTAATCGCATCTTCCTACAGACTACATTTGAGACGTATTTCCACGTAATATTGAAATTATATCCGTCGGAAACGTTAATATCCAAAAACGTGGAATACCGATTTTTCATAGGATTATAACACATTCTATCAATGAACGTTGCTCAGCCCTTGTAATCTTCAACTCTTTAATTGCAAATGCAGCATATTTGCGCATTGACGAATTAGCAATTTTTTATGATGTCATTTTTTATTTCGACCTAAAAATTTATGAAAAATTTTCAACGCGGTCGAATTTTTATGGAAATGCATATTTTAATTTTGTAAATGAAGAACGCATATAAATGTCAAACTTTGAAAAGTACATTTTTCCAAATTGCCCATTATTTTGGTTCACAAAGAATTAAATGGTTATTTAAATGTTTACAAATATTTTACATCTCATCAGTCCTCGTTCAATTTTAACCCCATTTTAGTAGCTTCAGTATTTTTTTTAGTAAAAAGCCATTTTCAGCATTATTTTATTTACAGAATTTGTATTTTTCAGCATAGAACGCCTCGTAGATCATATTCTCAAATTACTGTAAAGTCACAAGTGCAATATAGTTATGTCGACCATTAAAAAAAAAAGTTAATCAATGGCCATGCTATTAGGCTTACCTCATTAATAATTATCTTCGAGACTGTTTTTAGCTCTTCCAAACATGATATACTCCCTATGCATTGATAGAATGAGAAGTATCGATCGACAAGTTGTACAGCATCGACCCGTCGAAGGAATTACGATACAGTCGTCGAAGTTTATTACATCCTGCGGATTCACAACTCTGTTTATGGAAGAGGTGAGCGATAGAATTTCCTATTATCATAAAATGTAACAACTTTACGATTATTACTCCGCGTCGTCACCGACGGAGTTGAGGAAAATTCTCTCATCGTATACCCCAAGACTTATATACGTTTAATGTAGTACATATGTATAAGAGAGAGAAAGAAGACACTTGGGACATTCAAGCAAGGTTCGATCTATAAAATTCCATTATTACGATTATTACTTTTATTATCATTATTATTGAATAATCGAAAAGACAGTTTTAAAGATGTGGTTGTAATAAATGTAACTGAAGTATGTTGCCAACTTACGGTAGCCTTGAGCAAGAAGTTTTCTTGAAAAATTCTCGTGAATAGTCATTACCGTTTGCTCGTCCAGTGGGCGATAGTTCCGGCTTTGGATGTTTGGAGGCTACTTTGAAAAGATCCTACGGCTTACGATCTTACGGATCTATCCTCTCGGCTGACCTCTTTTAATAGCTCTACGCCGTGGCGCGTGATTTACCAGCTCGACATAAATAAGCGTAAGTGTGCATCAGAAAAGTTTCGAGCGAGCGTGTAATGGCAAAGCAGCAAAGAAGAACCGTCCGCTGTTGGTTTATGCCTCAAGTTTCCGGCGATGCTGTAAAAGTTTGTGTTACGTTGGCAGCGGTCGCGCGAACTCCTCGCGATTCCAATGTAAATGGATTTTAAAAAAAGGATGCTAAAGATCCGTTAAAATATCTTTTCCACCGTTAAATTCTTTCGGTGCAATAACGGAATGTGTAGAGTGTCGAATATAAAAATTGTTGTCCCTACAATGAAAAACGTTGCATCGGTTTTTTTCATCGGTAGCTGATCGGGAAAAAAATGTAAAAGTTTGCAAATTTGTTTACCAATAAAATTTCTAATTTTTAATGATACCACAGGAGCTTATGATACCCCAGGCCCAAATTATTCTATATCTTCCTAAAAAAAAGGGGGGGTGGAGGGCAGTTTCCCGAGGAAAAACTCGAGGGATATCCCTCGTGTCACGAGGGATAGGGAGGGTCCCAAAGTGTAGAGTCTCAAAAGATATAGCCGTTTTTTAGTCAGCCTTCTGAGTCAGAAGGGGTTCCAACGATTAGAGGGAATCCCAAGGATTCGAGGGGGTCCCAAGGATTAGAAGGGGTCCCAAGGGTTAGAGGGGGTCCCGAGGGCTAGAGGGGGTCCCACGGGTTAGAAGGGGTCCCGAGGGTTAGTGGGGGTCCCGCGGGTTAGCGGGGGTCCCGAGGGTTAGAGGGGGTTACGAGCTTTATAGGGAGTCCCAAGGGTTAGAGGGATCCCAAGGATTAGAGGGGTTCGCGCGGGCTAGAGGGGGTCCCAAGGGTTAGAGAAGCGGTCACGAGGATAGAGGGGGTCCCGAGGGTTAGAGGGGTTCGCGCGAGCTAGAGGTGGTCCCAAGGGTTAGAAGGGGTCCCGGGGGCTAGCGGGGTCCCGAGGGTTAGAGGGGGTTCCGAGCTTTATAGGGAGTCCCAAGGGTTAGAGGGATCTCAAGGATTAGAGGGGTTGGCGCGGGCTAGAGGGGGTCCCGAGGGTTAGAAAAGGGGTCCCGAGGGTAAGAGGGACTCACGAGGATAGAGGGGGTCCCGAGGATTAGAGGGGGTCCCGAAGATTAGAGGGGGTCCCGAGGGTTATAGCGAGTTCCAAGGGTTCCAGGGGTTAGAGGTGGTCCTGAAGGCTAGAGGGAGTCCCGAGGGCTGGAAGGGGCCCCAAGGATTAGAATATAATCCGGAAGGTTGGTGGTGATCCCGTACGGTAAAGAATCTCGAGGTTTAGAGGTTCCCGAGGGACAGCGGTTGGGGGATCAGTTGGAAATGCATCTGTAATGAATCGGGGTGGGTTGAAAATTCTCTGCTATTATGAAAGTTAGTTGATGTGAGTATGATTTAAAAAGTGCCAATATTTTCGAACACCCTATTGCACGCCAGGTGTTTGCGTCAGATAACGCACGACAGTCCAATTGCAATAAAGCGACGTTGTCAAAGTTGTTCGACAAAACAAACAGTTCAGAAGCCCGAAGGGGGTGGAGAAAACGACTCTTGTCTGTTCCGCTCCGTTCTCTACCCAACATATACTGCTTCCCCGCATTCGGCTTATCTATGTACACACGTATGTTTTGTATATGTGTTCGCGTGTGTGTTTATGTGCCGTTGTGCACGTAGACGCATAAAGGTTGAACGTAAGTTCACACAGACACAAGCATAGTTGTGCCAACGGAAGAGCAGGCCTTGGTTCTGCCCCAGTTTACCGTAATTCTAGCTGTCTAACGCCGTGATGGCTTAATTGTGATTACGAGCCTCGCGCTCTAACTCAGTTTGTTGATTGCACGGTTCATGGAGTCCTGGAGCAACAGCAGGGAGAGCGAAGGCGGCGTGCGAAGCACCTCACCGAGTAACGCCGTGCAGCCCACCCTTTTCCGCCTCCGAGTTTACTGAAATCTCTTCTATGTGCAACTACTCCCCTTTGCACTAACCGGTGTTGCAAGTGTACATACGTCGTGCGTTGCTGAGCTTCACAACGTGCCGCTACGAGGGGCAACTTGTAACACCATGTGTATGTTGTCTCTCTCTGTTAATAAGAGTCAATCTCGCAGCAACTGCTTCGGCTGCGAGTGAGAATATTATATCCAGGCGACAACATTTATTCGCATATAATTGTCGAGCTGCTAGAACGTGATGAGTAGCTGTATTTTCTGCGATCTGCTTGATTTATACCGTATGTATACCGTAAGAAAATTTTAGAATGGTTACGTGGGAGAATAATTAGGCCCGCATCAGGTTCTGGTCAGAACCTTTCCAGGTTCTGGTCAGAACCTTTCCAGGTTCTGGTCAGAACCTTTCCAGGTTCTGGTCAGAACATTTTCAGGCTCTGGTTAGAACGTTTTCAGGTTCTGGTCAGAACGTTTTCAGGTTCTGGTCAGAACGTTTTCAGGTTCTGGTCAGAACGTTTTCAGGTTCTGGTCAGATCGTTTTCAGGTTCTGGTCCAATCGTTTTCAAGTTCTGGCCAGATTGTTTTCAGGTTCTGGTCAGATTGTTTTCAGGTTCTAGTCAAATTATTATCAGATTCTGGTCAGATCGTTAATACGTCCTGGTCAGATTGTTTTCAGGTTCTGGTAAGATTATTATGAGATCCTGGTCAGATCGTTATCAGGTTCTGGTCATAAATTCACCAAATCAGATCATCATTAAGTTATATCATCATCACGTCAAATCTTCATCAAATCAGTTGATCATTACGTCAACTTAGCATCAGGTTTTCATTGGATCCTCAACAAGATTTGATCAAATCCTCATCACGTGCTGATGCGATTCTTATCAGATTGTGGTTAGATCAGTCAAATGTATCTGTAACTCTACCGAAAATAACGCGTTACAGAAGTAACACATTGAACATGTAAGGCAGATGAATTTATCCAGAGTAAGTTGTATTATAAGGCTTGACAAGATGGTCTGTACGTGCTTGGTGATTTAACGCAAGAAGCTAAGAGAAAGTCATTAATTCCGAGCTAGTATCGTACAAAGCCTGTGAGCAAGCGTTAAATTGATCGTTGAAACTGCTACAAAAAGCTGTCCCTTGATTAAAGGCCAGACTGCTCAGAAATTTCCGTACTCCTTTGAGCGGAAAACTCACTTACCACTTTTACTGCAAGAATATCCATATTTATCACCATTTCTTTTTCAGCAAACGATGATATCTCTTAACCCTGCTAATTCACCACAAAATTACACTCCATTTTTTCCACCACAATTCAAATCATTCCCATCAAGAATCTATCGCAATAATAAACCAAAATCCTTCACCTATTCGCTGTAGTTTTTACGATCCATATGCAAATAAAGTCCAAGCAAGATATATAAAACATGTAATCCCAGATATACAAGATATATCTTTCCCAAAAATTCTCTATGTTGGATATATTTCAGGATACGTACGAAATACATGCGAGTCAAAAATACATCAGCGATACATCCAGAATAATTTTTCTTTTATTTTATAAATATTATCGTCCCAAAATTTCTATATGTCAGATATATTTTCGTATATAATTCTTTTCCATGGGGAAAACGTTTGATTGCAGAGCGAGTGGCATACGAATATATGGGAAAACTGAGTATCATGTTAACCACCACCGCATTGCAACGCATCGTCATCCAATACCATAGTTGACACCATAGCGTCGAAGTTCGAGTGGGTTCTACATTGTATTACAAATGGCGAATGGAATCCCGAGGGTTTCGAGATATTCCAATGTTATTCTGCCCCCGTCTAAGAACATTCCGGGACTGTTTATTCGACGAATGTTACACATACGTTTTCACGCGTATACATCCAAACCTATAACAAACATTTTCATCGCTCACTGTAAAGGCAAAAGCGTGAAGCTGCACTGTTACAACCGAGAACATGCGTCGATCGTTGGTTACCGCTATACTGGCAATATCATGATGCAGAGTCGCTACTACCTCTAAACGTAAGTGCATTGGTACGGTCGTGTAACTTCACGTAGGATGATGATTCCTATAGACCAACCAACGCACGACTAGCTGCCGTGGTCCTACCATGGTTCACGAGCTTGTTCGACCGACGTAAAATCTAAAGTACGCATTATTGCTGCATGTAGTACGCGACCCAATGTTAGTTACACACATGCATATTACATTAGCTTGCGGTCGGCATATACGTACAATTGCCAAGTGCCTCTAAAACTCAACCGCTTTTTTTTTTTTTCATAACATCGATCCAATTCAAAACCCATTTTCTACGGTTTGTCGTTCATACTTTTATTGTCTCGTAAATGTCAAACACAGATTTTTTTTGTGGGTAATTATTAGTTTTTTGTTTATAAAACCTTTTTTTGTAGGTTTGATGATTGTGAAATGGGTGGAAATTTTTTTACAATCTGGAATGTAGACTTTTGATAAGATGCTGAAATAAAGTGGATTGTTTATCTAGTTGCACATATTTAGTGGCGCCAGAAGTTTTCAACTTGTAGTAAAAGAACAGAATTTGTTTTAGGGTCAATAACGATTTCTGATTGCTTATCTAAGCAATCAGCACTGATTTTTAGGGTCATATTTATGGACCCACGTTTGAACTTGAGTTTGTACTTAAAATCGAATTTTACGTGTTATCGCGAACGCAAGATCAAACTGGAGACTATAAATTCGACCCTTAAAGGTATCTATTTTGTTACTAGTTATTAAACTCGGTTCATCACATAAATAGACAATTAAAAATTGTAATTCACTTTGATCCATTCATTCACAAATGTTCCTGGATTTTTACGGTTGGAATGTTCATTTTCATGAACTTTCTATTTATCAATCGTTGATATGGTTTTCATCAATGTCAATTCCGATATCATGACTATAAAAAAAACTTCGGTTGTCGAGTTGTTCCTAGGAGAGACATACCACAATGTTGTCGCTAGTTTTGCAGGGAAGTCTAAATCCGGCTGTTCGAGAAAAGGAAAACTTTCTCCAATCCATTGCAGCCCGTTCGTTCGTTCATTCCCTTCAATTCGGTCCATTCAGTTACAAATGTTTCTGGACTTTTGCGGTTGAAATGTTAATTTTCATCAACGACAATGTCAATAACCCGGACGACGCGTTAAAATTATGCACTTCCCTCCCCTGCAGCCTAATCTACTATTTCAATACTGTCATACAATCGGCCACTTTCGTTCCGCACACCCAGAAAAAAGATCTTGTTAACGGGACTAGAATCTACGCATCGGAAATAAAATTTCTTATTTGGATGCCGACCTATAATACTTCCATTCGCCTCAAATAAATCTTTTTATTTGTAATTAATATACTTATTGAATAGTAAATATATTCAAATCCAAGAAATATTTATTTCCGTCGACAGTTATATTAATGTTGATTAAAAAAAAAAAGAAAAACGCGGTTTTACGTTTGCTTCGCATAAATTCAGATTTTCACACCTTGTAAAATAAAATTTCCTACGATACTCGTGCGATAAATGTTTTCTTATCTCGCGTCCTTAACTCACATTCATCACAAAAAATTTTATCGCACTAGTATCGTAAAGTATTATTTTACAAATATTAAGATTAATTAATTTTTCCAAGCAATTCCAAAAACGCAATAGACATTTGCCCGAAATAATAATGGAGGCTTCCAACTTTGCTGTAGTGGAGTTTCCGTACGTCGAGTGACACATTCATCACAAAAAATTTTATCGCACTAGTATCGTAAAGTATTATTTTACGACTATTAAAATTAATTAATTTTTCCAAGCAATTCCAAAAACGCAATAGACATTTGCCCGAAATAATAATGGAGGCTTCCAACTTTGCTGTAGTGGAGTTTCCGTACGTCGAGTGACTACAACGTCGTATCACGTTCAATAGAAATTCAGGTATATGCCGTTGGGCGCCCTGGCAGAGTATTATATGCATAAACAAATGGTGCACCTGACGAGGGCAGGTACGAAGTGAAACGGGAATTTTCGCGGAGGGCCCGAGCGGCGCGTTAACATAATAATTAAGTGCGGTTCCGACGTTGAATTAATTCGTCCACAATGGAGTCGCGCGAGGCGCTGTAGTCTCTCTCCGCACGGGTTCGCCACCAGTTCTCGTATAGTCCTTACCGAGAGAAAGAGCGAGAGAGAAATAGACTGTTAGCGCTCTCCCGCTGCGCCGCAATGTTGAAATAATAATTCACCACCGGCTGTTTGCTAACGAGGTTGGCCGCTACGAGGAAACCCGCGTGATTTTAACGTTGCACCGGGTAACCGCTTTACAGGCTGTACGCACTATATATAGGTACAGCCAATGGGAGTCGTAGGCTAGTGTCTAGTCTCCACTGGTACCAACTGGTCGGTATACGTCCTATGTACTCAGCAGGAGCCAACAGTGCAAGCACGAGCATCCCGACGACGACATTGCTGCAGCAGCAGCAGCAGCAGCAGCAGAAGCCTCTGAGCCAGGAAAGCTGGCGGTTTTCCTTAATTTACAATTAGTGGGCTCCGGTTTCAGACACTCTCCACTGTTCGGCCTTTCGACGAGACGCCCGTAAGATGAGAACAAAGAAATTTGCGAAGGAACGCACCGAAAGAAACCAAAGGACTTTGGGTCTGTTGACACCGCAATTAAGTGCAGTCGGAACCACAGTTTCGTGTAAAATTCCATTTATGTAGGGTGGTAAAATGGAGTCAGTGCTTGGGAACACTTCCTTAGACCGCATTGACTGACTCACTGATGGAAAATCTAGTATCGGCGATTATAAAGAAACCGCCATTTATTCAGTTAAATAAATGGAAATATATCAAAATTCGGTGATTGAACTTATTCGACCTCTCCCGGCTGCGGAATTTGAACGCTGTGGCTCAATCCATTTTCGAATTCGTTTGAATTTGGGTTTCAATACTTATAATCACACAATCACACATTCACGCAATCACACAATCACACAACCACGCAATCACACAATCACGCAATCACACAATCATACAATCACACCATCACACAATCACACCATCACACAATCACACCATCACACAATCACACAATCACACAATCACACAATCTCACGATTACACAATCACACAATCACACAATCAGACAATCACACAATTACGCAATCACTCATTCATACAATCACACAATCACTCATTCATACAATCACACAATCAAGCAATCCACAATCACACAATCAAACAATCCACAATCACACCATCACACAATCACACCATCACACAATCACAACATCACACAATCACACCATCACACAATCACACAATCTCACGATTCACAATCACACAATCACACCATCACACAATCACACCATCACACAATCACACAATCACAACATCACACAATCACACCATCACACAATCACACAATCTCACGATTACACAATCACACCATCACACAATCCCGCAAACACACAATCTGCGCAAACTGACACTTTTTGAAGTTAGTGAAGAATGAAAAAAAAATGTACCACAAAGTTCCGCGAAAAAACCAAACTAATACTTCAGCTATTTCGAAACACATTTGGAAAAGAATTACTGGAGATAGCTCTAAGTCAGTTAAAAAATCAAATCATATCCCAAAATATTCCAATCAATAATTTAATGATCTCGTAGCTCAATGTGAGCTTAGTCATAATTATTGCAGATGCACACCTGTTCGACAAGACCGATGCTCCTTTTTTTAGGACGCAGAGTCTTAAAGGCTATATTCAGCCAATCTTTCAACCCAAACTTTCTCTATCCTTATAGTACTTTACCAAATTCCTAAGAATGGATATCGAACCAACTATGATTCCCAACACCATTGAGTCCTGAAAAAGATCTGTCTAAAGTCTAATCTAATGAATATATGGGTTAAGTTAGTTGAATAATCAAATTATTTCCCAAAATATTCCAATCAATAATTTAATGATCTCGTAGCTGATTGTGAGCTTAGTCATAATTATTACAAATTCTCCTCCGTCCCACAAGACCGATGCACCTAAAAAAAATCCGCAGGTTCTTAAACTCTACATTCAGCCAAATTCCTAAGAATGGATATCGATCCAACTATGATTCCCAACACTATTTGAATCCTGACGAAAATATGTCTAATCACGCAAAAACCATGTACTTGCATAATACATTTTAATCCAACGGGATACAAAGTTTTACGCTCGATATTATAGCCCAACAAAAGGTACAACAGCAGGAGACACGAAGTCGAAAGTGTTTTACGAGCATAACCGAATCATTTTCCTAAAAGAATAAAAAGAGACACGGTGATGGCGTGAATCTCATATTCACGTACATTTTTACTGCAAAAGCTGGCGTGTATATCAGTTACCTTGCAGCGAACGCTTCGTCTACGCAAAAGCAGCAACGAACTCTCGCGTTCGCAGTTGAATGCAGTATTACCCATCCAACTTCTCCATCTCTGTTGTCGTCGATTTTCCGACGCTGCTTCAGTCCTTTCGCGCTGCGGGGCCGCTCGAGGTTTTATCGAGGGTACTTCGCCAGCGTCGTGGTTTAACGCCCTTCCACGCCTCGCACTTATAGAGTCAGTTTCGCTTTATCGTCGCCTATTTCAACGGGCTACGCTAAACGAGGCCACTCTTTAGTACAGCGGATCTTCTGCCTCTCGTCGTTCGTCGACGTGCTGTGTGCCACTTTTCCCTCGTTGCCATCACTGTTCCTGCTGCTGGTGCACCAGTGGAACTTCCTCAGCATTCGCAGACACTCGTTTCGCATCTCTGATTCGCTCAATCCTGTATGCGGTACTATGTACAGTTCAACGAACGAAAGGGCTACAATGGATTGGACAAAGTTTTCCGTTTCTCGAACAGCCGGCTTTAAACTTTCCTGCAGAACTACCGACACCATTGCGGTATGTCACTTCCAGAAACAAGTCGACAACTGAGGTTTTTTTTATAGTCATGATATCGGAAACATAGAAATGGTTGAATTATCAAGAACCATTGTCATTGTCATTGAGAAAATGCATATCAATGACTCATAGTAATAGTTTATGAAAATTTACATTTCGACCGATGAATCCAAAGAAATTTGGGTTTTAATGGACCGAAGGGAAGGGAAAGGGCGGTTGAGGGTAAAAATAGCGATATTTCACAATAATGATCGCCTAAACCTAAAATGACCATCATTATGAAATTCGTTATTTTCGACATTCACTATTTTGACCCTCATTTTTCTTTTTCAATGTCATTGAAACTGAATAGATATTGGAATTCGCAAAAACATTCAAAACCTTTTGGACTGTGAAATTTTAACCAGCTCATAACAATTCGATCGATAATTCTATTTGGGTTTCAAAAAAAAAAAAAAATTGAGTAAAAAGTGAGTGTGGAATAAGAAATTTGTGAAATGTGACCGAGCTTTTACACCATTGCGTTGAGAATGGAAGATCACAGAAAGAAGTCACCGCACACCCCTTAAGAAACCACCGTTCTGAGTTCACGAGAACTCAACGCGAAATCTTAAAAGCGCGGTTCCATCGCTCGACTCACTTTCTAAATAATTCAACGATTCGCGGTGCTTCGTACCTCCGCAGCCTTCTCTGCTCGATAAAATCTCCACACGCTTCGGCCCCGCGCCAACGGCGTCGCTATATTCTCCACCCGGTAGCTATGCATTCCTCCCAATGAACGAACCAACTCCAGTTGCAGTTCGCGAAATGCCGACGCTTACCCTCACGCCTCCCTGCACTTTCTCGTACTTTTCGCTCCGGCTCTCTTGCTCCTTCCTTGGAATATATTAACTGTAGAATTCTGAATTTTGTAGCACTGCCCCAGTTATTTCCGTACGTTTACTTTTTTTTTTGTAAATTCTCAATTAAAATACTTAAAAACAATTTAGGTATTTGACTCTTGAAAAGGCTTCGTAGTGCAGACACTTATTTCCACGTTGATTATCAAAAAGTTAATTTAAAAAAAAGCTTTCATCATACTAAGCTGTTCTTTTTATGTATATTTGTTTATAATGGAAGTATAACAGTTCTATTTTTTACAAAGTATTTTATTGAAAATATTTAACATAGATAATTTACAATAATTCACATAATAATATTCTCGGGTCACTCCTATCCCTCGGATTCCTCTTCTCCTTCGAGTACCTCCTATCTCTTGAGTTCCTCTTATTCCTCGAGTATCTCTTATCCTTCGGGTTCCTCTTACCCCTCGAATTTCTCTTATCCCTCGGGTTCCTCTCACCCCTCAAATTTCTCTTATCCCTCGGGTTCCTCTTATCCCTCGGGTTCCTCTTACCCCTCGAATTTCTCTCATCCCTCGTATTTCTCTTATCCCTCGGGACCCTGGTATCTCTCGAGTTCCTTTTATCCCTCGGGTTCCTCTCACCCCTCAAATTTCTCTTATCCCTCGGGTTCCTCTTACCCATCGAATTTCCATCATCCCTCGTATTTCTCTTATCCCTCGGGACCCTGGTATCTCTCGAGTTCCTTTTATCCCTCGGGTTCCTCTTATCCCCCGGGTTTCTCTTATCCCTCGAGTTCTTTTCATTCCTCGAGTTCCTCTTTTCCGTCGGGTTCCTATTATCCCTCGTGTTCATCTTATCCCGCGAGATCCTTTTATCCCTCGGGTCCCGTGTATCCCTCGGGTCCCGCGTATCCCTCGGGTCCCGCGTATCCCTCAGGTCCCGCGTATCCCTCGGGACCCGCGTATCCCTCGGGTCCCACGTATCCCTTGGGTCCCGCGTATCCCTCGGATCCGTCCGATTTCTCGGGTCCATTGTATCCCTCGATTCCTTTGAGTTCCTCTTATCCCTCAGAACCCTCCTATCCCTCAGGTCACCCCCACCGAGAAAAAAAAATTGAATGGAGGCATAGCGAAATCCCATGTATTTCAAATGAGAAAATTGAGCCCTCCAACGGGCGGTTTTTGTGAGATCAGCCGTGACGAAATTTGTCGGGACCCCAAATAGAAAAACCTCCCTAGTTCACATATGTAAAAAAATGGATAAAACGTGAGATTCTTGCATGTTAACAAAAAGGGTTTATAACAAAAGTGCGTTACGCTGAACGGGGATAATGAAAAAATGTGAGTAAGATGTTGTAGCTGGGTTAGTTTAAAAAGAGGTTCTGTAAGAGGAGGAGAGCCATTTTCGCACGCGTAGAAGAATAGCGAGGTACTCGTGTAAGAATTTCTCTTCGAAAGGAATTTATGGAGCCGACGGTTTACCCCCCTTCCCTTGGTGCACCGAACCGACTTTCTTGGCCTCTTCAACGACCGAGAGCTTCTCAGAACCCCGCGCTTTGTTCACCAAATCCGTCGTAAAAGTACACCTCAACACTCCCCAACCCTCTCATCCCCTCCGTATGGATGCTCTTCATCTCTTTCTCTCTTGTCCTTTCGTTTAATGCACCCGGTTCACTTTTCCCGCGTTTAACTCGAGCTGTATCGTGTTTTACGCGAAGTAGCACCGAATTCCCGGTGGAAAGCGGCCTGAAAGAACGTTAAACTTGTACCGAGTACGACAACTACGACGGAGATTTTCCAAGAGCTATCCTTTTGTCAATGTACTACGATAAAGTTTGTATAAAGCTTTATATCAAGACATTTCATCACTGGCTACTTTACATCGCTGCTTCTTCATCGTTTAATATAGTTATTTTTTTTTTTGCATTAAGGATGTTATTACATTCCCATCTCGAAGTTTGATCCTATTCCAATTTGAGTATTTCCCTTTAAGAGATAAATCTGAGTGCCATAATTTAGATTTTTATAATAATTATTATATTAATATGAATCGATGAACTAATTTTTTTTTAAAGTGATTAGGAAATTTTCAGAAATCTTTTTTTTTGTATCTTGCAAAATGAATTTATACATTTTTTTAGAGTCTACTAATATTTTCGTGCTGTCCTTTGAAATAATTTTTTTTTTTTTTTTCAAATTATCAAAGATTCATCCATATTATAAAAAAAGGAAGTTGCTTTGAAAATTATGTGTATTCGAGAAAATCAACAAATAATTTTTATTTTTTTTTAATTCCTGAAAATTAGATGAATAATTTTTTCTATTCTAATTTATTACGAATCAATACCTGACGATATCGACAAATCGGCGTTGAAAAAATACTTTCTTTTTATTTAAAGAAATATGTTATTACATTCCCATCTCGAAGTTTGATCCTATTCCAATTTGAGTATTTCCCTTTAAGAGAAAAATCTGAGTGCCATAATTTAGATTTTTATAATAATTATATTAATATGAATCGATGAACTAATTTTTTTTTAAAGTGATTAGGAAATTTTCAGAAATCTTTTTTTTTGTATCTTGCAAAATGAATTTATACATTTTTTTAGAGTCTACTAATATTTTCGTGCTGTCCTTTGATATAATTTTTTTTTTTTTTTTTTTTTCAAATTATCAAAGATTCATCCATATTATAAAAAAAGGAAGTTGCTTTGAAAATTATGTGTATTCGAGAAAATCAACAAATAATTTTAATTTTTTTTTCTAATTCCTGAAAATTAGATAAATAATTTTTTCTATTCTAATTTATTACGTATCAATACCTGACGATATCGACAAATCGGCGTTGAAAAAATACTTTCTTTTTATTTAAAGAAATATGTTATTACATTCCCATCTCGAAGTTTGATCCTATTCCAATTTGAGTATTTCCCTTTAAGAGAAAAATCTGAGTGCCATAATTTAGATTTTTATAATAATTATATTAATATGAATCGATGAACTATTTTTTTTTTAAAGTCATTAGGAAATTTTCAGAAATCTTTTTTTTTGTATCTTGCAAAATAAAATTATACAATTTTTTTAAACTCTACTAATATTTTCGTGCTGTCATTTGAAACAAATTTTTTTTTTTTTTTTTTTTTTTTTTTTTTTTTTTCAAATTATCAAAGATTCATCCATATTATAAAAAAAGGCAGTTGCTTTGAAAATTATGTATATTCAAGAAAATCAACAAATAATTTTTTTTTTTTTTTAATTTCTGAAAATTAGATAAATTATTTTTTTAATTCAAATTTATTACGAATCAGTACGTGACGATATCGACAAATTGGCATTGAAGAAATACTTTCTTTTTATTTAAAGAAATATTATTTTAACAAGACATTTATTCAATGTCGATTTTAAAAGGATTTATGTAATTCAAATAAAATTATATTGATGTAGAATAAATTTTGCATTTGATTAGAACCAATTAATTTGATAATAAATGATATTCATGAAACTGTTTCTTTTGAAAATTCTGACTGACAATTTGGTCTTTGAAATCTAGAGTCATTGTCACTTAATAAAGTCGAGTATATCTATATAGTATATGGACATAATTAAGCGTCGAAGGAGATACGACCTGTGCGACAACCGAGACGAGAATCGATTATCTCGCGAGCTTAATTCCATTGTGTTAAGCAGACTCGGTTGTGACGTCGATTATAGCTATAATTGTCCGGCTCGTTAAACATCTCCAAGTTAATGAAGGACGAGAGGGCTGAGGAAAAGTCTTTTATCTACTGCGGTTAACCGTGGCTCTCCGAGTGACTCAGAAACGTCGTAGATATTTTACCGTCTTCTTCAATGACGTATTCCATCGTCGTAACCAGCTGGCGAACGCATTCAAGCGAATTTCTCGTGCACGAACCACTTAATCGCATTGTTTTATTGCCAAACTTTCCTTCCACTAATTTAATGATGAAGCATAAAAAAAAAAAATTTCCTCCATTTCTCGCAAACTGTGACAAATAACTTTGAATGTAATTCTTACTCTCCACACATTATTATTAGTTTAAATATTAAAGCTAAAGTTTGGCGATTTATTATTCAACATAATTTTTTAATTATCCAGTAATTTCACAATTTTCAAGTTCTCAATTTTTTAAATTCGGAGCATAATTTTTTTAAATTTAAAAACCAAATATTCCCACAAAAAATAGATATACGTATTTTACAATGACTCCAAAATAAGATACAAAATTATAAATAAAGAAGAAAATTCAAAGTTTTTTTAAAAATATTTTTCGAATTTTTCATGTTTGATTATTTTTAGACACAAAATATACTATCACAAAAAGAAAAAATCGTAAATTACCAAAAAAAAAAATATATTTCAAGTACTTTAAATTTGATATAAAACTTCTGAAAAAATTTATGAGCGATGCAAACAACATATCAACTTTCTGAAAAAAAAACCCATTTATCAAGTTAAAAAAAATCGATTTAATAATAAGTGACATTTTTCTCTATTTGTATTCAGAAATGTGGGCAATAAAAAAATGAAGGGTTACAAAAATTGTGATAGAATCATCATAGAAATTTTTTTCAGCAATATAATTTAAAAAAAAACAACCGAAAATTAACTTTTATAAAATTTAAAAAAAAATTTTAACAACAAAATTCACTTAGCCTTATTATTCCTTATGTGATAATTATACGATAAATGAAAGGATTAATCACGAAGGTTCTTGTGAATTAATTTGTAAATCAAAATATCAAAACAACGGAGGTACTAATAATATCATAACCAATCTGTTTAATTGCTTCTGAATTCTAAGTAAATTGGCGATGCATCTGCTTAACAATAATGCAGGTTCCGATCACCGAAGAGGCTATGAATCGAGAAGCATCAACGAAACGTGCTTCGCTCGAGGCATCAATCGATCCACGACCTCGGAAACTGCAATTAATCGGCTTCAGCACGTGGACGATTCGACCAACGACCTGCAGTATAGTTATAGTTATAGTTATAGGAGGTGCAGTAACCCCGTTGCGTATCGAGTTGCGGCTAGGCGAGCTCAGGATTCTGGGTCAAGCCAGATGGATTGGGTTTGTCCAATGAGCCAAATGCTACATATTCGTCGACCTACCCAGCTATCTACCCATTTCGAAGCGAAATGATGAGTGTTACTCAGCTTTATGCAACTGCCTGCACTACTTGCATACCTCTACCTCTGTACACTATAGCAGCACATTGGCTGACTGCCTATCGCTCTTCAACTCTACTTCATACTATACAACTACGTTTTTTTGTCGATACTATTCAATGCTCAAGCCTTTTTTCATCCTTGATTGGATTCTAATTAAAGATGGCAGTGATTCACTCACTCTACGTATTCTATAATATTGAGAAAAAAATATTTTTACTGTAAATTATTTATTTTATATTTTTTACTCGACTAATATTTTTTTTGTAATCGACAAGAAGTGATTTTTAATTTGTCTTATAAGAAAAAAAAAATGTTTACTCTTAATTATTTGTTTTATATTTTTCACTGGATTAATATTATTAGTATTATTTATTTTGTAGTCAACAAAAAGAGATTTTTAATTTGTCTTAAAAGAAAAAAAAATTATACTGTAAATGATTTATTTTACATATATATATATATTTTTATGAACAAGAAGTAATTTTTAATTCGTCTTTAATTATTATTTTATCAAATTAAATGAAACAAATTATATAGCCATTTCGAAGCAAATTGATGAGTGTTACTCAGCTTTATGCAACCGCCTGCACTACTCGCATACCTCTACCTCTGTACACTATAGCACATTGGCTGACTGCCTATCGCTCTTCAACTCTACTTCATACTATACAACTACGTTTTTCTGTCGATACTATTCAATGCTCAAGCCTTTTTTCATCCTTGATTGGATTCTAATTGAAGATGGCACTGATTCACTCCCAGTATGTATTCCATAGCATTCAAAAAATATATTTTACTGTAAATTATTTATTTTATATTTTTTACTCAACTAATACAGTTAGTAATATTTTTTTGTAGTCAACAAGAAGTGATTTTT